>JARHVA010004651.1:1180000-1222500 GCA_037957365.1 Torreya grandis
AAATTAGGGCTATGTGTATAGAGTGCATGGAGGAGGAGTTTTCTAGATTGTAGATGACGATAGTTCCTTTAAAGATAATTATAGAGGACCAAGCATGAAAAAAATACATGGAGAGGTATGCATGAAATCCTAACCATTATTTTGAATAATTGAAACTATTCCTATTCAATTATGAGTCATTTAATAAGCTCAAATCATGAAGGTATTTTTTTGAGACAGTTAAGAGGATTTTATGCCACTTTACAAGAGTTTGATGACTTGGATGGACAAATGGGATTCTTGACCTTTTATGGTTCATAAAATATCCTATTATCATGCACAAGTAACTAATTCTCTCAACTTGACAAGTGTCCTTGTGACCCTTCAACGTTTCTCTTGTCCTCTCTCTCAAGTTATATAATAATATTGATGTTTTACCTCTTCATGACTATTATTAGTGTGTTTTACTTGAATGTTGTATCTTGTTTAGTGAATACTATTTATTACTTATAATTTTGTCTCATTCTTGCATCCTATTTGTAGTTAGAAATATTATTCTTGTATGGCATGTGAATTATTCTATAAAATGTCAAAGATTGAGTGAGTTAGTCTTTTTATTAGTGTCATTCAAGGATTTTGTCTAGTCCTCATAGCTTTTCACACTCATGAATAACCTCACAATGTAACATTGATGTGAAAATATGTAGATTAAAGGAGTGTATATTTAATTTATCCCTTGATTTCATGTGTAATGTGTAACTAGTTAGAAGTCATCAATTTATTTGGTGTATCACCTCCATTAATATAGTTTGATTTAAATTTTATCTCTCCCTTATCAACCCCAAAGTTTAAGTGTAGTAGTAATACAAAATGGTACATCAAGGGAGATACCCCTATCTAGACATTCACCTCATCCTTAGGCTACCCACAAGCCTAGTGATTTAATAATTTTGAGAATATTGGTATATTATTCCTAATTTAGTTAAAGGGTTTGAGTAGTAAAATCAATAAATAAATATGAAATAATTAATATACTAAGTTGTGTAAATTAAATTGTAATTTTGATCTTTCTAAAAATAGTAATAAGAGATGGAAAAAAAGGATTATATGGAAATTGACTGATACAATTGAAATAGGATCTGATGTTCACTATTCATGACTGAGACACTATAAAAAAAAAGATTTGACCTTCATTTTATGATTGGATAAGAACATTAAAAGTATACAATAGTGTCACCAAAATTGTAGTCCACCTCTGCCACTATTGTCTTAAGGATCTGATCTTCTTGGGTTCTATTCACTATGTTTGTGTGATCCTTTCTATGAATTTTTGGTAGTTAAAAGTCTATAAAGTTCCCTATAGAGTAGAATTTCTCTCTAAAAAATATAATACATTAGGATTTTACCAATTTTGAGAAAGAGGGGGGTTAGTGGGTGTAATATTCATTGTATGTGTATCCACACCCCTTGTGTAGGAACACTACCTACATACCAATACTCTGAAGAGGGAGTAAGCCATATGTAGTTCTCCCACTTGATGTGATTTGTGAAATATGAAGATGAAAAATTGTAAACTAAATGTGCCTGAGGTGGCTAGGGACTAGTGTAAGGATTTTGATAAGCTTGTAAGTTTATTGGCTAGATATATGCTAAGAATAAGGAATATTACTTAAGTAGTCCTACTTATATTCTTACTTGATTTATGATAATTTCCAACCCCTTATAAATGACATTTAACTGGGATTTTATATGGATCTATTAGTCATGGGTTTATTGTACTCGCATTAAGCCGACAAGGATAAGGATAGAGAACCAAATTAAATTTACCATTGGGGCTAAAATTGCACTTAGATAGGAGCACTAAAAGTGGAAAGGAGTGGCATTGATGCTATATTAAAAGTGTGGCACTACTATCCTCAGTAAATGAGACCTGGGGGATTGATTTATCCTATAAAAATTAGTTTATGTGTCCAAGGATGAAGTTTATAAGGATATGAATGACTGAGAATTAGTGAAAATATGCCTATGAGGGTCATGAATCTAAGCAAGAGGGACCTATGTGTTGGGTATCACAATTCACACTCAAGTTACCAATTTTTGCAATTTATATAACTACATTTGCCCCCCTTTATTCTAGTGATGTATAAAGTGGAATACTATGATAAAGGACAAATAGAAAACATACCTAAATTTACCTATAAGGGTGAAGCCCATGAATCTTATGTGACATTGGGTGTGCATAGAGAGAGCATGTTATGAAGTCAAAATCTATAATAGAAAATAAAGAGTAGATTAGTTCTTACTAGATATGTTATATCTAAAATGAGAATGTACAAAGTTGGGTAAGAGAGAGAGGAAGAGAAAGGAATGAATACACCTCATCAGGTATGTAGACCAATACAAAACCTATTATGATGTTGAGTAATGTTAAATGATGATATATGATGTTAGGTGATACTAAACCAAGAGTAATATCATGAATGGAATTGAGTTCTCAATTCTTTGAAAGTGGCTCAAGAATGCAAAGGCTAGCCCTTTGACTATCTTCACCTACTAATTCAAGCTATTTGATCATGAATTTGCTAATTGTTATTTTCATTGTGTGTCTAATCCCTCTGAGTATGTGTCTTAAGAATACTAAGTCTAGTTAGTCCTTTAGATCAATCATTGCCTCATGAAGTGAAGCTATGAACTAATATCAATATAAATTTTTGTCATATGAGATGGATCCTAAATCCCATGAATGTAATATAATCTAATAATGTTAGCATTTATAGCTAAATGTATGATAGAAACTAAGTCACTCTTGGACATTCCAAAATATGGAGAGTAGGCTTGTATGAAAGCCACTCCAAAATTGGTGCACTAGGCTTATATGAAAGCCACTCTAAAATGTAGAAGTTAGGACTATATGAAAGCCACATAAAAATTATGCAAACCACTTGTAGATGGAATAAGGCATGCATCTATTGATAATGCCTAGGTAATGATGAACTCAGATTGAAAAGAAAATAAATGTGCCATGCACATTACACCCAATCACTAGTTTCTAAAACATGGATTCTGATCTAGAAGTTATACCAACTATTGTATCAAAAACTAGAAGTAAGATCCATCTTGAAATGTTTAATAACCCCCTATATCTAGATTCTCTAAGAAAAAGTGTAATTAAAATTGTTGATTCTGAATTGGTCTGACTATGCAAAACTATAGTTGAACCTACTTTTCTACCTGATTCTAAAAACTCTAGTTTTTTTGTTATTTAGAAGTTCCAAAAATGGATAGTAGTGGCACCAATTCTATATTCAAATCTTTTCACTATTATCATAAGCCAAATTTTATGATTGTTCTAACATTTTCACTATCATCCCAATTTTCTATGACTAGTTTGATGTCTGGTGGTTGTTTTAGGTATGCTAAAAACTAGATTTTTGACTGTTAAGAGCTCTAATCTCTATGAAAAAACCCCTATTTTTACCCCCTCTTTTGAGAATAAAAATTAATACCACTAAAATTGTGTTATTATATAAATATACATGATATGAAAATGATAATCAATAATATATCTCAAAATATAACATGGTTTGTATTGAGAGATTGTTAGATCAATAGGGGTATGCCTAGATAGATATAACAGTGTAATAGTATGTGAAGATTACTAAATTGGAATTATAAGTGATAGTTTTTAGTTTTAATTTTTCATGGAGGGATGGATCATGATGTCCATCATGAAATCCAAGAAAGCAAGATAATGCATGATGTGGATCACAACATTATAAATAATAAATAAGAAACACATAATAAATTATACAAGGAAATAAGCAAGAAGAATAAAAGGGTGTGCAAGGGGCCAAAATAAAAATTACATGGGCACAAGTCACTCATACTAGAAAGGAATCATAGAAGGCTTGTTTAAATTCCACATATGCATATAATTAAAAAAAACAAGGTTGGCATGGAATCCACAATCACATAAAAGAGTATAGGCAAAGGACATTATAAAATGTCCTAAGGAACATATATGAATAGAAGTAAAGGACATTGGAAAATGTCCTAAGGCACATATAAGAGATAAAATAGGAACTAAGAAATTCAATCACATCTATCTATGCAAAGTGAAAAAAAAAACATGTAAATGCTAGAAATACAACCATATTTAACTAATCAAAGCAATAAGTGAAAGTATGCAAGACATGCAATACAAGATTAGGTATATAATAAGAAATACAAGTTTTATATACTAGTGAGTGTCGATAAAGTAATCTATGTAATATATTAATTAATTTACATCAACATGATAGCTAGAGTGTGTGGTGTAGGAATGACATAACCTGGATGGTGTAGTCATGTAGAAGATGCCCTCAGTAGGTATGCATATCAATGTGTGTCTCTAATGTATAAGTGAAATGTCCTTTCAATGGGTAAAGTAAATAAATCAAGGATCTAGATATCACTGTTCACACTCAAAGGAGATCAAGTGAAGCATGGTAATGTAGATAAATTGACAAACAATAACATAGAATAGAACATGTATGTCTAGAAATGTAGTAGAAATGTAAAGCATGGATGATGCATAAAATTGAAATATTTTTGTGTTTTCCAATTATTTGTATGTTTTTATATTTTGAAATATTTGAATGTTTTTGGATTTTTGATATATAAGATATGTATAATCAAGCATAAAGGAGATTATGTACAAGTAAGATGAGAAATTACGTACAAGTAATTTGAAAGGAAACTATATACAAGTAAGCAAAAAAGAAACTATGTACAAAAAATAATGAGAATAAATGATACTAACCCATGAGTCTCATGGGATATTCCCTATCATGGTGTCCTATATCAAACAAAAGAATCATGCATGATTGTGAAGCACGAAGGAATGGATATGAATATGACTCTGAATTGTCAGTATCATTGAGATCATAATAACCTATATTATTCCAATCATGATTATCATCTTGATTTTGAACTAATGGAATTCTAGTGTTGAATTTTGTTGTATTTGTATATTTTCCTTTGATAAATCATGTCTATGAATGATTTGCCTTAGAATTTTCAATAAATCCCAAACCTTGGTGACAAACATTAACAACTACTAGAATAGGAGTAGTGATGCCTTGAGCATGTTTGCCCAACCCTTGACCTTGATATTCAAAGTGTTGTAGATATTTTTGAACAAAGCTAGACCACTTTGAAACTTGAGTCTCATTTTGGAGAGGTAGATTTGCATCTTTTTTATGCTTTACATGTGCTTATGGTACTATTTATTGATCTAATTTCATTTTTTTATCCTTGTGTTGTTCTGAGTTATGATTTGGTAAGCACTTTTATATTGTTTCTAAATTTAACCCTTTTTGAATGTGTTCCTATGCCATGGTAGATTCCTTGACTGATTTACCCTGTATAGGGTCCTCATTAGAAATTATATTTTTTATATGTTTATTCAATGTCAAACATAAATCTATGTGATGCCCATGTATTCTATGATATTCACAATAATATCTAGATTTTCTCACTAGATGTAAAGGAGGTAGTTTGATCAACTTATATTTAATCATTTTCCTTAGTAGCTCACTTGAACTATTATTTGATCTTTGAATTATTTTTGAATCACTACTTGTAGAATTTTTTTTTGATATGTAACATTTCTTGTAACCAATTGACTAGGTGATTATGCATTTACATGATTGACACTAGGCTGTCATTGAGGCTTTTATATTATAATATAATTTTTCAATGTTGTGGTATTTTAATGTAATATTTAATTATGTGTATGTAAATCTGAAATTAACTTTCTCATACTGGTGAATTGATACCTTAGAGTCTCACAAGTGCAAACCTTGGTTACTTTTGATTGAACATGTAAGCACATACGTTGACGAGGTTTTGAATAAGTTATAGGCTGAATGTATGCATTAGGAACAATAGTATAGGTTACTTCACCTATTTTAGGGGTGATAACATGGACTTGGTTAGAGTTAAATTAGCTATCACCCTCTTGGGGGAGAGGAGGAGAATGAAATTCTTTATTATGCATAAGATATGACATTAAAACTTGACAAGTGGTTGTTAGCATATGCAGTGGATCCTCTAAGTATGTAAAGATTTTATTATTGATGGAACTACACATAATAAAGAGATATAATTTTAAATAAGTCATTAGAGTTAGAATTTTTATAGCAATATGATTATAAAGAATATTCCACATGAGAGATAGAAAAAAATAGATAGAGAGCATGGAATTGTGCATGAATGCATACACAACTATGACATGTGCTATGATAATTTTAATTTATTTAACATGATAAAATTGAATATTTTTCCACATGAGAGATACAAAGAAAAGGATAGAGAGGATGAATTTGTGTAAAAAATCATAATAAATTATGACATGTGTTATGACATTTTTAATGTATTTAGCATGATAAACTTGAAGATTTTTCCATATGAGAGATAGAAAGTAATTAATGAAACCTTGTATTAAAGACAAGTAAAATCTGATTTGAAGTAGAGGAATCTTACTATAATTAACAATAATTTTCATAATATCATCCCATATTATGAAAATTAAGCATGAAATACAAAGATTGAAGCTTTGTATTAACATATTGTAGACTTCATCATTCATGTACATAATAGGACCAAGTATGGTCTCCTTATTATTTGCTAAAAATGCAAGAAATATTTGAAAATAAGTGAGATACATTTTTGAAATCTGATTTTAGATGTAAGGTGATACCTCAAGAAGTAATGGGACTTGGTATATGTGGATAGGGTTTGAAAGATGATTATTTTGAAAATTACTATGAAATTTTGAAATTTAAAGTGAGTTTTTGAGTTAGGCATGCAAGTAAAAATTAGAAATTTATTGGAATATTTGTGATTGAATGGGACCTAGGATGTGCCATTAGGGTTTTTAAAAATAAATATTTTTGAAAATTACAATTTAATTTTTAAATTTAAGGTAAATTTTTTATTTTAATATGCTAGTAAAAAATTAAAAAAATAGTGGAAAATTATTTGGAAAATACCGGGACCTAGTATGGGAAACTAGGGTTTTGAAAAACATTTATTTTAAAATTAATACAAAATTTTAAATTTTAATTATAATTTATAATCTTATTATGTAGGTAAAAAACCAGAAAAATATAGAAAAAAATAGTAAGAAATTTACCCTAGGGTTTTTATACACAAGTGAAGTAAGTCGAGTTCACCAAATGATTTAACAATTTTGAGAATATTAGTGTATTATTCCTATTTTAATTAAAGGGTCCAAGTAATAAAATTAGTAAATAAATATTAAATAATTTATCTACTAATTTGTGTAAATTAAATTGAAATTTTGATCTTTTTAAAAATAGTAATAAGAGATGGAAAATAAGACTTATCTAGAAAGTGATTGATATAGTTGAGATAGGGTCTGATATTCACTATGCAAGACTAGGACACTATCATAAAATGAGATGTGACCTTCATTTTATGATTGGAAAATAGCAATAAAAGTGGATAGGAGTGGTATCAGTACTGTAGTTCACCTTTTCCACTATTATATAGAGTATTTGAGCTTTATGGGTTTTGTTTGTTATGTTTGTGTAACCTTATCTATGAAATTTTGGAAGTTGTAAGTCTATAGATCTCACTATAGAGAATATTTTCTCTTAAAACCCTATAATCCATTATGTTTTAACCAATTTAGAGAAAAAGGGTTGGTTAGTGTGTGTAAAATTTACTAAACATGTATCCACATCCCTTGTGTGGGCACACTGCCTACATACCAATACTCTAAACATGGATCAAGCCATATGTAGTTTTCCCACTTGATGTGATTTATGAAATAGTGTGTATGAAGATGTAAAATAGTAAACCAGATGTGATTGAGGTGGCTAGGGAATAGTGTAAGGATTTAGATAAGATTGTAAGTGTATTATCTAGTTGTACGTAGAGAATAGGGAACATTTCTTGATTAGTCTTACTTGTATTCTTACTTACTTTGTGATAATTTACAACCTCTTGTAATTGACCTTTCAATGGGGTTTAATAGGGATCTATTGGTTATGAGTTAAATCTAATTATATTAGGATGACAAAGATAAGGATAGGAATGAGAATTAATTGACCATTGGGGCCAAAAATGCACTTGGATAAGAGAACTAAAAGTGGAAAGTAATGACACCGATGTTATAGTCCAAGTGTAGTGCTATTGTCCTGAGTAGATGGGACCTAGGGGGATTGATTTTTCTATAAAGAGTATTCTAAGTGACTAGGGATGAAGTTTGAAAGGCTAAAGATGAATGGAATTAGTGAAAATATGCCTGTGAGGGTCATGAGAGCAAGTAAGAGGGCCTATGGGTTGGGTATCACAAGCCACACTCAAGTTACTATTTTTTGCATTTTATATGACTACACCTAGAGGTGTTTCTATTGTGCCTCTTAGATGAGGAGATATTAAGAATCTTTTCAAAGGGTGAAAATCTAAGTGAAAATAGTTTTTGGCATGCCCAATGGGACTCTTTCCCCAATAAGTTGAAATATTTTTGGTGTTATGTTTCAAAAATTAACCTTTGGAGGCATCTATCTAAGCATCAATGGTAACTCTAAAGACACATCAGCTAGTCAACCAGCCCAAGTTTCATTTTTAATATCATTGGTAACATTTTTATTTGTGTTATTGCTTTCAATGATTTTTTATGGCTAACTTTGGTTTTGAGATTTGTCTTACACAAGTTAGTGAGACATTTAAAGCTTGTGTCATTCCCTATCAATAAGAGTAAAGTTTTAAATTAGGCTTGGTGTGATTCTTACTAGTCTTGTAATGATCATTTCCAACCCCATTATGATCCTTATCAGAACTATATCTAGCCTTATCATGAGTTGTATCAGTCCTATAGCTAGCTTCCTAAATATCTTGTTTCTCCTAGTCAACCTAGCCACTTCTCAACTCCATCCATTTCCACCTACAATCAAACACTTTTAGGATATGAGAGGTATATGTTTGAGCTTGATACTCTAAGGGGATCTAGTCAAGAGGTTCTTATTCATCTTATTAATAAGGAGAGAGATGCATTAGATTTGGTCAAAAGAGAGTGGGTACCTATTGAGAGAGTTAATTGACAAAGGCTCATAATTGAGATGCTTGATATGAGTGTCCTAATTTCTTCCTTAGAGGATAGGCTAGATGTTCATGAAATTCAAGCTCACCAAATATATTATCCTTCATATGCACTTCCCCAAGTTCCATATTATCCATATTTTATCCCTACTCATGAGCCCAATCAAGGATATAAAAGTCATCTTTTTCCCAATTAGTTGGAAGAGAGATTTGAAAGGAGAAAACTTATTTTTGAAGCCAATTTTGATAGGTAAATTGAGTTGGTTAATATGAATATGTAGTAGTCCATTTTAGCAGTAAAGGAAGTAGAATTCAATCCCTCATTTTTCTCTCACATTGCATCCCAACCACCTCAAAAAGAGACTTATAATATTAACATCATAAGATAGAATAATATAGTGGATTCATGGGTAAATAAAGAGGAAAAAAGTCTTCATAAAAAGTGTGAAGTTTAGAAGGAGCTTGATCCTATAAAAACCCCTCCCACCCTTTCTCAAGAAAATACTTATAATCCTAACATCCTAAGGTGGAGTAAGATAGTGGAGTTATAGGGAGAAAATGAAGATAAAAGTCTTGACAAAGAGTGTGATGTTGTTAAGGGGATTGATCCTATAAAAACCACTTCCACCCTTTCTCAAGAAAAGACTTCTAATCCTAACATCCTAAGGTGGAGTAAGATAATGGAATCATGGGGAAAGAAAGAAGATATAATTTTGGTTGATAAAGAGTTTAAATTTGTGAATAAAGTTTATCCTTTGCAAGTTCCTCCCATCCTTCCTCAATAAACCTATTTCCTTCCATATGAATCCTCTTGTATTACTCATCATCATGATGATGCCTATGAACTTCAAGAGAAAAATTTTCAATATATTTGAACCAAGCATATTTAATAATTAGAGGCAAAGATAAAATTTCTAAGTCAAGGTGTGATGGAAGGTGTAAACCCAAAATAATATCATATTCCAAAACACACCCAATCTACCCTTTCTCATGAGATTCATCAATCTAAATTAGATGTAAATGAAGTAATTGTGAAGTAGAAGGAATAAAATTAGGTTTTTTTAGCCTAGGGTCTACCTCCCCTTCCTCAAGATCTTGCAAAAGAGCCCCCTACATCAAACTCTCAATCTGATTTTGAGTTTTATATGCCACATCCACCAACTAGTTTATCTTGTCCTCACCCCATCAACCATTGCCTTGATGGACATATGGTATCAGAACCTAAAGAGGATTATTTGGTTGATAATGAAAGATAAATCATTATTGAACAAAACATACCTCTATAGTAACCTCATTGGGCTAAGTCACATGATTTTAAGATGTCTAGTCTTGGAATCACCATGAAAGAGAAAGAGATGAAAGATCTTGCAGCCCTTGAATAAGAATATACATCTAATCAAAAGGTTGTAGATAATCATCTCAAGTATGAGGATGAATGTGCTATCATGGTTGGAGGACAATTTTAATTATTTCCCAAAGAAGTTGCAGCCCTAAAAACCTTTCTTGAGACCATTGTGAAAGATGTTGTTCTTGAAGATGATGCAATACCTCATCCTGACCTTGAATCACCATCAGATGCATTAGAGATTCAAGAAAATCATCTTGATGACATCATACATCAAAAAGATAAGATTGAAGGGGTATTATTTCTATAGGATGAAGAAGACAAAGATGATTAGAAGCTGAAAATGAAGCTCTTTCAAGAGCTTGAAGAGCTTTACCAAGTTGAGGGCCATGTACATGACAAGGTGATAAAACAATCTTCTATGGAGGACAATGATCAAGATTGGATAGATTATGCAAAGCTCCTTGACGAGCTAGAAGAACTTGTAGTTGAGAAAAAAACCCAATCTTATTGAGACCCCTATGGAAATCAAGAATTAGGTTAAAATTTAAGATCCACATGATAAGGTTGAGGCTATTTGGATGAAATAAGAGTTTATTTCTATATCCAACCTATTTTAAGGTACCTATTTTTCAATGAAAATCATGCCAGTGAAGTTGGAAAACATCATGAAAAATTTAGAGGCATAAATGTCAAGGATAAAAAGGCTACATGTCTCACTAAATCCTTCATGTCATGAAGAAAGAAGAGTTTCAAACTTCCCCTTTGATCTAGGAAAAAGTTCTCATCTCAGGTTAGCTAGTGTTTAAGTTAGTTTAGTTTAGTGTGTGTATTCCATAAGCTCTCATGAAGAACATGTGTATTTGATTTTGTTTTTTGTGTCTTTTTCTTTGTGTGTTTGAGGTAGTCATTAGTCTTGTCTTAATAAAATCTTATAGTCAATCTTCAAAAACTTCATGTTTGTCTAAGACTTTAGTTGAATACTAAATCCAATGGACTTATAATTCTAATAGTATAGTTAGTATAGTAGGAATACTACCCCTATGAGTCACTAATTTATCGACCAAATTTGACTTTTAGGTCAAATTGGGACCCCTATAGGTAAAAACATGAGTCATTTTGGGTCATTTGAAGGTCAAAAAGGTGTATTTAATGACTTTTATAGATTTATTGGGAAGTGTAAAGGTTAAAAAATATTATTTCACATTAATTGTGTCCTAATATGTCTTAAGTTACTAAGACCAACTGAAAAGTGGTAGCTTCCTCAGAAAAAGGGAAGTTTTCTTGATGAAAAGAAGTTTGGCACTTTTACCACTCCTTAGGAAGTGTGCCATGTGGGAAAGGATCATGGTATGTCTATTTAGATTATGGAATATTAATTACATGTTTTAACTATTATAAAAGTTCCATTTTTCACTCAAAACCATTTTGCTCCTTTTTCACCCTTCTTGGCAAGAAAAAGTAGTCTTCAGGTTTGTACCTGGTAAGACCAAAATAGAAGGTTTCAAGTCAAACTCATTGGGAAGGTTAAATTTAACTTATATAAATTCATTTCCATATAAATATTTTGAATAGTGGTGGATTTCAATTCATGAACCATCCTAATGAATCTGACTATATGTTTTTGCTTGTTAATCTATGTACCCTATAGATTTTGCTCTTATTTGGGAAAGTTCATAAAAACAAGCTATTTACATTGGTTCTATAGGATATTTAATATAATATATAATGTTTTATATGTATGGGTTCATGTTTCAAAAATAAATTATGATAAAATCATCTTGGGTTTGAAAATTGGTCTTATGTGGGATGATAGGCCGGTTTTCATGATTTTCAGATCTTCATGCTTTGAAAATGGATTAATATGGTTGTGTTATAAAATTTAACATGTTTTAAATGTGATATATATATTCATTTTACATTTTAAAATCCATTTTTTAAAGCAATCTCCATGAGTATAACAATCATATGTAGGAAAATACAATCATGTAACCATTAATATGCATCTACAGGTCTCTTCATGAGGAATTTCATGTGAGAAGGTGGTTTATCACTGATTTTATGTCTTTGAATTTTATAGGAATATATTTTATACATTGGTGAAATCCTAAAATTGACCATAATCATGTGAATCCACTCATTTTTCACAATGTTGCATTTTATATTTACATACCTTTCAAGGTGCACTTACAAGGGTTTATATGATGATCACATGGTATGATGAGAGATTTAGTAATGTTTTATATAATTTTGAGGCATATATAATCTGTTTTAAAGTCTTTATAAAGACATTATACCACTAAATTCAAATGACAATTCATATTTTTCATTACATGACCACTACCTAAGCTAAATCAATTTACTTGTGAGTGATAGTAGAGAGTTAAATAACCATTATGAGGTGTTTGAACATGATTTGGAGCTCTTCTTAGGACCCCAATAATTTTAGGATATCTTATCATGTATTTTTGATAATTTTGGTGGACAAATGAGAATGATAACTTTAATCAAGCATGATATGGCAAAATTCAGTCCCTTAGCCCCTAAAAAACAAAATAGAGGTGCAGGGGTGTTTTAAAAATATCACATAACAAGGTTGCAATACATTTTTATACATCATAATGTGATTATATTATATCATCCATCTATGAAAATTACCTTGAAAGGTTTTAATAGATGATGAGTAATGGAGAAGGGTAATTTTGAAGCTTAAAGTTGCTCATAAAAACACTACAAAAAGGTAATGATTTCTATAGGTTTGATCCAAAAAGGCCCCTTTTCACCTAGAATAGCAATCTAGGATTTGACATAATATTTGAAAATTTATAAATGATTAAAAGGATAAATTTTTTTAATATCATCAAGATAAGTTGATTAATGGTGTTTCAAGGTCTAATCTACACCTACAAGTTCTTGTCTCCTAAAAGTCATCCTATAGCTGACTGATTGGCTCCACATCATTCATAGTAGGAGATTTTGCATAAGGGTGTCAAGGTTTATCTATAGATAATTAATAATAATGGAATGAAATTTATAATAATTCATGTTTTTTAGGGTCACAAGATGAGGTTTTTTTTCAAACCCTTGCTCTACCATACATAAGCACATGTAGGTGACTGTAGGTAGACATTTAACTGAGACTATATGCCTAAGTGATGACCTAAGGCTGACCAAGGTGAAAACATGGGTATAGGAAATTTTGTAATGATATTAAAATATATAAATATATCCTATTCACTATATCCCAATACCAATCATGCAAAACACCTATAGGGGTTACTGTAAAAGGCAAGAAACATAATCAATTGAATATTGTAGTTTAGAATAAGGAAGGACTCATTTCATGATATTAAGGTATATATAAAAAAGCAATGGTAGAGTTATAATTTTGAATAAATATTTTTAACACCTCCATGAACTCTTATAATGATTATACAAGCTTATCTTGACCACTCAAGCCCATGTATGCACCTACAACCAAGGTGTGTAGTCATATGAGGGTAAGGAGGCAAATTTACTAAGGAGTGAGGTGTGAAGGTTACCATTGCATGGAATTATTATAGGAGGATATAAAAAAAATATATACCTCATATCAAGATATAAGAGGATTTAATACTTATAGGTATACCTCGATGACTTGGATGATAGTCAAGAATGAAAACCCAGCTATGAGATAAGTAGTGATCTAAAGGGGTATGTCTAGGTGATTGTAAGGAATGAGATGAAACAAGTGGATCCAAAAAGGTGTAAAAAAAAATAAAGGAAATATATATAGGTTTAATTTTTTTTTCAAAGATTAAACATGCTTTACACCTATAGGTGTAGTCCAATGATACAAAAACATAGTCCACCCTACACATTGTACTTTTAAGGAGTCTATTTTGGGTTTTGAAGAGATTTTGGGGTCTAATGACCTAATAAAAATTGGTATTTTTTTGAGGTGTAATAATAACTTAAATAAGTCCCTAAAATATATATTTTTCATAAGAAAATAGGGTAATTACTATCTATTTTGTCTCAGATAGAGGGTACTTTCCCTTCAGCCTAAGCCAGTAGGTTTGGAGAGAAGAGATGAGAGGAGTGTATTAGGAGTGGTGTGAACATTTAAAGGTGTAGTAAGATATATGAAAAATATTAAAATCATGTAAAGAAATCATAGAGAGAGGAAACTATATAAGGTGCCCAAAGCCCCAAGGTTACAATCAGGCCTAGTGGACAAGGTTTAGGCTTAGAAGCCTGATTTGGGGTCAACTTACTCTCCAAATTTGGAAAATATTTTTAGACTATTAAATTTTTTTTAAGTGACCCTAATAGATATGTTCAAGATATTTGAATGTAGGGAATACATCAAAAATGTCATTTTGGGTTTAAACTTGTAGATAAACTTACTAGGCATGGCTAAACCTAGTATCTAAATGAAGAGTCAGTCATACTTCTAGTAGTAGATATGAGTTATAAAATATTGTAACATGTTCATAGGGTCACTATAGGTGTGTTTCATCTTATAAATTGAAAATAAATAATCAATAGAGGTAATTTTGTCTTGAGACCAATGTTAGGCCTGTGGAAATAGAAGGAAGAACTCAATAAGGCATGTTTGAATGTTCATACCACTTTTGATTCTATGCATGGAAATATGAGAAGTTTAAGGATGTTTATGAAGGTATTGAACTATTAATTTTTTGAATTTTTTTGCAATTTAGACGTTATAAGTTTATGAACAAACCTTAAGAATGAAAACTTCTCTAAACCCTTGTAAGCCTTTCCTAGTGATTAGTTTGGATAAATGGAGTTATAAAGATGATATAATGTAATTTTTTTACTAGTATGATGGTTAAAAATTATATATTAATCTCTCAGGATCCTCCCCAACCTTTTTATATGTATAGACTTGTACATACAAGGGGAAAAATAAGGTACTTTTAATCATTTTTTTATGTTTTTTAGGTTCTATAAGGAGTATGAGGATACAATAAAGTTTGGGAGGAATATATATACCTTTTATAACTACCTATGGTAATTTAATTACAAGTAAAAACTCCTAAGTGTCCAGATTAGGTGCTTCATCTCAACCAGTCAAAATGGTCTAGTGGGCAAGCTAGTGAAAAGGGTCGAAAACTTCAAGTGAGCTCATTTTAAGGTATCCCTAATGATTATAATGACATGGACGGTATTTCTAAGTTTTATCCACTCCATATCATTTATTTTAATGATAAATTAAAGCCAAAATGAGGTCCAAGTGTGTAGGGTGCATGGAGGAGGAGTTTTTTAGACTATAGATGATGATAACTCCTTTCTAGATGATTCTAGAGGATTAGGCCTACAACCAATTCATGGAGAGGCATGACTAAAACCATCAATCTTCATTCTAATAATTGTATTTTTTATTATCTATTAATGAGGTATTCAATAATCTCAAATCATGAAGGCATTTTTTATGAGTCAGTTAAGAGGATTTTATGCCACTTTACAAGAGTTTGATGACTTAGATGGACAATTGGGATTGTTGACCTTGCATTTTTCATCCCATATATTCTTCCTATACAAAATTAACTGATTCTGTCAGCTTGAAAAGTGTCCTTATGACCCT
Organism: Torreya grandis; assembly: GCA_037957365.1. Taxonomy (NCBI): domain Eukaryota; kingdom Viridiplantae; phylum Streptophyta; class Pinopsida; order Cupressales; family Taxaceae; genus Torreya; species Torreya grandis. Next base: position 1,196,026 of record JARHVA010004651.1, read on the forward strand.
TTGAATTCTCTCTTCTCCTCTCTCTCTTAATTTCTATAAGAACTAGCCATTTTGGTCATTATAATCTATGTTCCACCTAAGTATGGTGAAGCCCTGATCATTTTCATACCAATTTATCAATAATAATACTAATTTTCTTAACTCATCATAACTATTATTAGTGTGTTTTACTTAAATTTTGGATCTTGCTTAGTGAAGACTATGGATTCCTTATCATGTTGTCTCATTCTTGCATCTTATTTGTAGTTTAAAAGATTCTTATTATAGGGCATGTGAAGATTTATTGGAAATGTAAAAGATTGAATTTGTATTTTCATTAGTTTCATTCATATCCTTTTTTCTAGTCTTCCTAGATTTGTACATTCATCCATAACCTCACAATGTAACATTGATGTGAGGAGATGTAGATTCAAGGAGTGTATGTTTAGTTTGTCCCTTGATTTCATGTGTAAGATGTAGATACTTGGAAGTCATCAATCTATTTGGTGTACCACCTTAGGATAGTTTTATTTTAGTTTTCTCTCTCCCTTTTCACCCCCAACGTTAAATTTTAGTATCAATCCAAATTGTTACCTCAAGGGAGCCAACCCCATTTAAAGATTCACTATATCATTAGGCTACCCATAAGCCTAGAGGTGTTTTCATTGTGCCACTTAGATGAGGAGATCTTAGGAATCTCCTCAAAGGGTACAAATCCAAGTGATAATAGATATGACATAGTTTTTATGATTAAGAATGTAGTGAAAAAGTTTGGTAGCCATGAAGACTAAGGCCAAGTAAACTTTCTCAGTATGGGTATACCGAGTTTCATATTCTACAAGCGTGTGGCTAATGTGGCATTTCCCCTAAGGAATGGTCAGTGGAAGAGATATATAGGTAAAAATGTTGGTCATCCCTAAGATGGGTAAGGATAGGTTAAGACAAAAGATACTTTTTAAATGAATCAAAGGCCATTTGGTAGTCGTTATTCCACTTAAAAGACACATCCTTCTTAAAAAGGTGGTGGAAAGGTTGGCATCAATCTAAAAGTTAAGAGCTACAATTATGAATGGATTGAACCTTCCCCTATAAAATATGAAGTTACTTAAGGTTTTTTTAAGGAAGCATGTCAAGGATACTTTTGATCTTGGTGGGATCAACTTTTATTATGTGAAGGGGGACAATGAAGCCAAGAAAAATTCCTGGAAAGACCCCAAAAATGCATTTTTTGGGGTCAAGGTGGGCATGGTAATGGATGAGGTATTCAAACATGATCTTAATAATGTCTATGTGATCTTTTAAAAGTTTTTATTTTCTAAGAAGATCATCCACATATTCCTCAATAATATTAAGGATAAGGTCATGGAAGATATAGTTCATGGCATGTTGATAGGTTACACCAATTTTATTTAGTCTAAAAGGCATGACCCTATATAAAAAGGTTCCCTAAGGGGTGGTAAAAGTTGTCATATACTAATCTTTAGGATAAATTAAGATATGATTTTAACTCAAAAATCCATCCATGAGACATAACATCTCATGGCCAACTGTAAGATCAACTAGCTGGTTGATACTCAATAGAATAAAGTCATCTTTGGGATAAGTGAGGTTTTGGTCATGAAATTCCACACAAATTCATAGTCCCCATGTGGCTTTGGTGATAGAGATGACATTCAAGACCCATTTAGGATAGTCAATGGGTTGAATTCATAATTTAGGTGCATGTGCCAAAGATTTTACTTGATAGGATTGGCATCATGGTTTGTGATTATGTTATGGGTAGTAATAGTGGGGTCAATTTTAGGCATGTCCCTATAAGACCAAGTGAATTCTATGTTGCAATCTTGTAGTAAAGAGGGAAAATCTTAAAGTTCCTTGGCATTCAATAATTGACCATGTTTGATAATGTGGGGGTTGCTTGGAATGCCCAATTTGATATTTATGGTGGATTCATTCAATATTGTAGAATTCATAAGAGGAAGGGATTTGTGGATGGAGGAATTTTGGGTACCAAGATAGGTGAGAATAAAATCATCACCCTAACACTAGATGATGTTAATGGTAGGAGAATCATCTCCTATTATCTCAGGATGGGTAAAAGGGATGGATATGATCACCCATTACTTTTGATAAGTTATGGATCTAAGGATGATCATGTTGATGAAAAAAATGTTAGGTGGGATGATGTCATCATCCTCACACATAGGTTGAGGAGAGGTCAGTGAAGAAGGGGCATCTTCTTTAACAATGGTAGTGGTGGGTAGTTTGGGTTTCCTCTTGTTAGCTAGGATGAAACCAAGGCCATGATTCTCATGAGGCTTCCTAGTTTCTATGGTGACCAATTCATGTGGGCCATGCTCATATTTCACAAGACTAATGCCTTTTTAAGCACACCATTCGAGGTATGTGTTGATGAATCTTATTTTATCTAGGTAGGATAAACTAATGGTAAATGGTCTAGGTGAAAGAGAGTTAGTATAAGAATCAAGGGATTTATTTAGTCTCCCATAGGCAAAATGGGTTTGATAGTGGGTAGGTCCTAAGGGAATAAAAGTTCTAACATTGGGGTCATATCCTAATTGGTTAGTAAATTGACAATACTCTTAAGGTGTAGGGAAAGCATCAAGGGATAAAAGGTGATGCTCCCCTAGCAAAGGTGATGGGACATTGATTTCAAAAGGTCCATGTTGGGGATTTGGTCTAAAGGGATAAAGGAACTAGTTGATGCCTCATTGGTAGAAGGGGATATGATATCCACTTTAGTGGTTAAAGGTTAGATTTTAGCTACTGAAGGTGTGGTGGATGGGGGTATGAGGACATCATTGGAGTGATAGGTCATTTTGCATGTTGAGAAAGGACTCAAGTTAGCCTTGATGGTGATGACCTAACCTTCATTCTCAAACTTGAAGCAATGGTAAAGTGTGGAGGGGATGCAACCCATAGAATAGATCTAGGGTAATCCTAACAAAATATTATATTAGAATTCACCCTCCACTACATAGAAAAGTTTGAGTATATGAAGTCCTAGACTGATATGGAGGATGATAGTTCCAAAGTTAGTTGTCATGGTATCATGAATGATCAAAGTACAACTGAGGTTTTGGACATGACATTGTCTTGCAAGCTGAGTTAGTTGTAGGCATGGAAAGAAATGATGTTAATGCTAACTCCCCCATCAATCATGACCTTTTTAATGTAGGTTTGGTTGATGTAGTTAGTGATAAAAAGAGGAGGATATAGGTACTTAGGATGTATGGAAGGTATTTATGAATCCTTAAAGGTAACAAGAATGGAAATTTTAAGGGTGATAAAAAAGGCTACGAAAGGTTAGGGGTATTTGGGTTGGGGTTCTTTGAGTTGCAAAGCCTCTGTTAGTATTTAGAATTCATGGGGATAAATACATATTATCTAATATAAGTTCATATTCATTAAGGTCTGGTGAAGTTATATGAGGATAACTCACCTGATGGATTCTAAGGGGTTATATTGGGAGGCACCTAAAATAAACACCTTGGGTTTGGTCAAAGATGGAGATAGTTTAGTATGGGTTGGTTGGGAGGTGGAAGGGGGATACATCTAAGGAATAGAAAAATTAACCTTCTCCTTATCCTTATGTTGTGATATCATAACCACATTGATAGTATGGATATAAAGAGAGGTTGAAGTAGGATATTAGTTAGATTCATCTTCACTCATAGGTGAGAGTGGAGAAGTAGGTAAGTGTTGGGTAGATATGGTTGTTAGTTGGATTGGTATGGGGACCATAATAGGTTCATCTAGTAATAGATCATCCTCATTATATATTTAGTGTATAATGGTTTGGAGAGCTTTATAGTTCTCCATTCCATGGTCAGGTGTCTTATGATAAGAACACACTTGGTGGTCATTATATCAGATGGGTTTTTAAGTTAGAGGGTTAAAGGATCTAATGGGAGGTATGTATAATAAAGAGGTTTGTAAGAACCTTTGGAAAATATTTTAGTATGACTTAGCTAAATGTGGTAAAGGTTTAGTGATCTTTTTTTATGGTTGAGGTAGAAGGTTGTTTGTAAATAGGTTTCATGATAGGTGTCTTAGGTAAGGTGGTGTTTTTGGTTGATGGATTTGGTTTAAGCAAGGATATTGATGAGTTATAGGTAGAGGATCATAATGTAGGTAGCTTAGGTATTATTTGTATGATGAAGAGATTTGTATCAAAAATTAATTGTGAAGGTGTTGCCAAAAGAGGTGGTGGAGTTCTAGTAGAGATAAGGGGCTTCCTACTCAAGGTAGAAGGATGAGGTCCCAAAATGGAGGGAAAAGTTGAGGGATTTAGAATTTAGGACTTCAAACCTTTAGGTGGTTTAACCTCTTTAGTTTATCTAGTTTGGTGCTTGGTTGGTTAGTTTGAAGAGGTTAGGTCCACCTTCATAGCTAGGTGACTAAGGCTTGGTGTAGGAAAGGTGCCAAGGCTCTTGGTATTTTTGGTAGGGGTGATAGAAGAGGGTTTGGACATTGTGGTATTATTTGACTTAGTTAGTTAGGGTTTACTTGATTCGATAGAATTCTTGGTTGGTTAGGTGGAGGTTTTGGCTAGTCAGGTAGATATGGTAATGGGTTGGTCAATAGAAGTAGTGGGTTGGTCCACCAAAGAAAGGGTTGGTGGTTCTAGTCTGGTGATATAAGGGAGACCTAGTTTCTTCTAAAAGGTGGCTCGATCCATCCTAGGTTTTGAAATAAATTCCAATTTTTTCACTAGCCTAGAGAATGGTTTCTAGGTTGGTTTAATTCCATGAATAGTGGACCTAAAAGATAAGCTCCTAGGTAGAGACATAGGGATTATAACCTCATTCTCTTCCTTAATCAAGGATGCAAGGTTAAGATAGGTGGATCCCCTATGAGAGGAGTAGAGATGGGGGTTTCCTCATCACAAATGATTTTAAAAGGGGGAGTAGGTTGCTTAGTAGTTGCAAGTAAAGATAGGTTAGTGATGGTTGGTTTTTATGATATGTAGTTGAAAGGGAGATTAGTGGCTCGACTACATCAATAAATGGAGGTAGAGAGGATGGTGATTCCTTAGTTTGAGTGTCCAAAGGAAGGGAAGGTAAGTCTACTATCTCTATAGATGGTGGATGACCAAAAGATTTGATGCTAGGTGATTTAGTAATGAGTGCATCAAAGACCATGTTTAGTATATGGGTATCATGATAACACTCGATGTTGTTGCTCTCATTATTAGCAGGAACATGTTTTATAAGAGGTTGACTAAATATATCAAGGGCTTGGTTTGATGGTGCATTTGGGTTATCTAATGTAAGATCCCCCTTATTAATGAGGGATTGGATAAGACTCTTGAAGGTGTTGCACCTAATGATATCATTTCCTATTAATTGATGCAAGGCATATAAATCATTATTGTTAAACCAACTAGGTTAAAGATGAGAGGCATCGAACTATTGAGGAGGTTTGATATGAGGAAGTTGAATGATATTAGATTTCAATAACTTCTCCAAGATTGAAGCATTATATTCTCCAAGTAGAGTGAATTACTTTTGGTTATTCAAGTCTTAGTTTCTCATGTTTTTTTGAGGAACTAGAGGAATTTGGTTGGTTGATGGAAGGTGGAATATCTTTAAGGACAACCACATTTTTATTTCCCTTGCTCTCGCTCTTGGTATTGGGCTGGTTGCTTGACTTGGAAGAAGAGGCCTCATTGGTTTTATAGGTTGAGATCTTGATTTTGAGCTTTAGCTTTCCTTCATCAATGGCTCAGTTTTATAAATTATGTGTCATATTGAAATATTCATCAAAGGTTTGGAAGCTTTGGACATGTAGTGTAGAGGAGATATGCTTGGCACATGCTTGAGCAAAGAGCTCTATGAGTTTGGGTTGAGGTGGGGAGAAGGAAAGTTGGTTAACTAGACTCATCCAATGAGATAAAAAATTAGTAATGGATTCATCCTCAAACTTCCAAATAGAGTAGAGGTCATTGATAGAAAATTTCTTGGATATATTGATTGAGAAGTGGTCTAATAAGGTTTGAGCTAGTTGGGTGAAGGAGAAAAGTAAGTGTTTGGGTATGGCACTAGACCAATCTAATGCCAAACTAGATAAAGACACAGGGAAGGTGTGAATAAGAAGGAAAATCATCATAGTTGATGAGATAATAAGCATTCATAAATTCCATAAGGTGTTTTTGGGGATCCTCCTTTGAAATTTAGAGAACTTGAGAAGTTCCCATTGGGGAGAATATGGTTTGATGGGTACAGATGGATGGATGGGCTCATTACATATCTAGTCATACAACAAGATATTTTGAGAAACTAAATTAGATGATGCTAAGGTGGTCATCTTGTCCATAATAATATTCATTAGGCCTTCTTAGGGTTATGAATCTATAAGGTTATAAGATGCATATTAGTGTAGTGGTTGGGAGACATATTGATAGTGGGTAGAAAGCTGGGAGGATACCACATATTGGTAAGTGAATGCCAATGTTTAAGTGTAAGATACATAAGGGTAGGTAGAGGTGTGTGGTTGCGTAGTTGGTAGGGGTGTATGCCTTTGTATGTTAGGGATGTATCCAAATTTTGGTGCAAGGGATGCTTGTTGGATAGGAGTGGTAGTTGGGTTGGTGACTGATGGAATAGTGGTGACCCTTATGCTGATTGGTGGAAAGGTAGAGGGTATGGACACCACAAGGATTCAAATTTTGGTAGTAATAAAGGTAGGCACTCCTATTATGGAGGAGTGGTTGGTAGGAGTGGAAGGTATAAGAATAGTAGTAGTTGATGAAGAATCCTAGATAGTCAATGGTTGGGTAGTAAGCATGGAAATATAGGTATTCCCCATGAGGTGGAGAGGCATACCATAAGGTAGATAATGTTATAATAATACAAGATTGTTATCTAGGAAAGCAATAAAATATGTATCTCCTTGAGGAATCTCCTAAGGTAAATTAGGACTTCCCAAGGGGTGAAGAGAGTTTGTTGGTTTATAAGTTTAATCCATGGATGAAGAGGTAGCGGAGGTAGGTTGGCATAGTGATGGGTTTTGCTATGCAAGGTCTCTTAGTTACTGGTGACTGATAACCATATGAGAAAGGGGAGATAAGAAGCATAAAACACCTCATTAATCAAACAAAGAGAAGAAAATAAATGATAAAAGAACTCAAATAACACTCTAAAATAAATTTTAATCCCTAGAGTTTTAATTAATCTTGCTTTTGGCTTATGTCTTAAGAAGGTGTATGACTAAAATTGGTTTGTAGAGTAGGTATTAGGGAGGAAGTCTAAGGTGAGTTTCATGTTGTGTTTAGGTGCTAAAAAATAATCTATATTGGAATCAATACATGGATTGGTATTTGGGACTACCCCCTCACTTCACACACCATAGTGATAAAGGTGTCAGGTGTTGAGCCAATATATATTCATATCCAAATATTATACTCAACTAGAGAGCTAATTTGGTTCTCCCCTTGGTAATGATCTCCAAGTAGGATTTTCAGGAAAAGGTTGTATACACATAATATTTTAAAACTTTTATTGATTATTAACACTTCATATATTACAGGAACTTATTGAGTCTCAATCTTTTAGAGTACATGCCTTAAGGGATGCACTGAGAAAAAGGTAGGTAGACCATTGGTGCTTCATAAGATTGTTGTTCCTTTTTCCACTTGCTATCTACACACTAACTCCCTAAAACCATGAACCCTAAGCTTGTTCTTCTCTTTCCTATCCATTTTAGTTGTTATCATGTTTTATTCCTTCATTTCTTTCCTGATTACCCTTTTTACCTATTTAGTACACCAGGTCAACATGGTAAACCTAGTGTATTCTAGCAAAACATTAGCTATTTTGATTTATTTGAATCTTGACCGACCTAATATAGACTTTAGGCATTAGCCCAAGATTGTACTAGGTTGACCCAGTCAACCTAGTAAAGCTAACATTTCTAAATGGTTTTTAGGAAAGTTAATACTATATATACAAGGTCATTTACCACCACTTCATAATAGTTGAAGTTAGTGAATAATCAAGCAAAAAAGTGTGAATGAACATTTGCTTATTGACCATTCTACTTGAGGAATAAAGCTTTAGAGTTCAATACTTTCTTTAGAGCTCTGATCTTGTCTTGTGGAGAAGTCTTTAGGATGCTTAGGTAGGTTGTGTATATTAGAGATGATTTATCTCGATTATCCTTACAAGCCACAATAATCTCTTGTAAAGCACCTTGGCCAAGGGAGAGGTTATGACTCAACAAGTTCATCTTCAAAGGTAAGTATTTTTTAATTTATTTCTCCTTTGTAAGAGTAGATAGATAATGCAGTATGTATTCATATCTTCCATGTATTAGAATTATTTATACATTGACATGAGTATATGTCTCATATGAATGTTTAATTTAGTTGTTTTTTTTTTAACCCCCACTTTGTGCCACAAGCTTTGGTGTGCACTAGAATAGTTTACGTTTATTTTTATTAGAATAGTTTACTTTCTTATTTATTAGAATAAGTGAATATCAAATCATAGGACTCTTTTTGGGTTGTGTGATTGTGTTAAACTGTAGCCTTTGGAACCCTTCCTAACATGATGTGTTGTGATAAATGATACAAGTAATCCCTTAATCGAGTCTAGTGGATGCCCATATTGGCCATACTCTCGCTTAACAAGTGTATACCCAATCAGAAGTGTAGGTGTGGTCTATCTTATCTGATCTAGGACTAATTCATTATACATCATGTAATTCTGATTACATACATTCTAGTGAACCCAATGTGAATCAAATCCTTGTTATATTTGTTTACTTTTATTTCATTTATTTTGTTATTTTGTCATCATTTCTATCATATATTTTGACATATTAGTTCTATTCTATCAATGTAATTTTCTTTTTCTTTGTGTGCATAAACAAGCAACTAGATCAACAAAATTGACCTAATATAGCTTTTTAACACTTTTTAGAATACCAATTCAATCTACTAGGTCAAATAAATCAACCTAGTGTATTTTAAATCATTTTTTAGTAGTCTTTATATACCCTGATGAATCAACTTGACCTGGTATATATTCCAGTTTCCATACTTTTAGATCATCCTACTAGGTCGACCAACTTAACCTAGTACATTTCTAGACTTCCAATCTAACCATCTAGGTTGACCAAATTAACCTAATGCATTTTCAACACTTTTTTAGTAGTTTTTTATATTATTTGGAAAACCAACTTGACTACATTTGTAGGTTTTGGATAAAAAAATTTATCCTTGAACCATCAAGGTGAGTTTATATTCTTCTATATCTCTTTATTTTTTTACTTTCTTTTCAAGTTTGTAGCCTTCAAAACTACCTCTGCATAACCAACTATATCAAGTTGGTCAACCTAATTTTGCATCTTCTTTGTGGTCTAAAATAAATAGGTTAACCTAGTCAACCTAGTAGGTTTTCTAGACCCTATTTTCAACATTGTTAGCTTGACACTCTTGACCAAGTTCTATTTATTATGCATATAGTGTTTTCACTATACCTTCTTTCAAAGTTTTAGTTAACCTTATATTATAATAACATCTTTTATTTCATTTTTTTTCATGCTTATAATAGTTGACATAGTCTAATTAGGTGGTTTATAATTAACTATTTAGTTGCACTATTTCTATTTTATGCACACACAACCAAACCAAATAACATAAAAAAGCATTTTAACATTTGACTACCCAAGCCAACCTACTTGGATTTAATCACCAAGGGGGAAGTTGAATTGATACTTTATTCAAGTATAAAGTGTGGTAAATGGTATATTTTGTCAAAACACTTGACACTCTTATCGCTACACTATGTCAAGTGAGGGGGTAGTCCCCAATACCAAGCCTATATCATTTCCACTATAGTACCTTTTATCCTAAACTTACCTAAAACAATCTATATATTGTTATTTAGTACCTTATTTACATCCAACTTTCTATCATTTAAAATCATTCCTAGTAATCTAAGATTCTAAGTTGACCAATTAGCTAGTTTTACTTTCCAAGTTGTTTGCTTGCTATTTGCTTAATTATGTTCAAAAGAAAATTTAGTTGCTCATATTAGTTCAATATTTTTCTTTGGGTACATAAATAGGATTGAATAACATCAATTAAATTGATTATTTTCTTAATTTCAACATTTACTTTCTTAGATTAACTACAAATTATCTTGCTTTATTTTCACAAATTGATTATCAACTCTTTCATTTTCCTATTTACTGTACTAGGTCAATTGGGTCAACCCATCATATTTTATAGCTTGTGTACACTACACTAGGTTAACATAGTTGATTTAGTCCTTTTTATCTCTTCTAGGTTGATCTTGTGGACATAGTTCAGTTTCACATACCCAATTTTTGCACTAGGTCAACTAGGTCGACCTAGTTTAGTTATAGTAACTTTTTGATTCCTTGTTTATCTCATATTGACTTTCCTCCTTTAATCATGGAATATTTATTTTGTTATAACACTAAAAATTAGTCAATTTATATGATGGAATTTTCCAATCCTAATACGGTCCCCCATAAATAAAGTAGGATTCCTTTCGAGAATGCTAGTAATGTTCATATTGCAACCCATATAATTAATTATGGAAATCCTCATAATAACTCTTTGTATCATAACTATGTCTTATTATAATATCCATATTAGCTATAATATACTCTGAAAATGATTTTTTTATCATGAAATTCCCTCAACATATATGGAAAGACCCTTTTACCATCTATAATCTCATGATTAGCCATCAAGTTAAAGAACCTCATTCTCCTACTTCCACTTTCTCAATTGGATTTTGGGGTACTAATTTATTTTCTTCTCAACCTTTCCATTCAATCCTGACTCCTTATTATGCTATGACATATTCTTATTTAACTTCTTCTACCTCCATGCCTAGTATCTCAACTAATATGGCTAGTTCTACATCTAGTGGGCCTTTGATAAGATCCACTATCCTTAATCCATCAACTAGTTCATTTTTTACTACCCAAGGTAATCATGATTTTAGTGCTTCTTCATCTCAACCATTTTATATTCCATATTTTTCATCACAAGAAAATTCTACCACTAGGTCTTCAAATTTTAATAGCTCTTCTCAAAATCATGTCAACACTAATAGTGGTACCCAATCAACTAACACTAACTCAAACACCAACACTAATTATAATAACACTAATCAAACTCATCAACTATTATTAAAAAATCTCAATCAAATGAACATATTTCAAGCTCATAATATGAATCAAATGATGAGAATGCAAAACCACCTTCTTAATCTTCAAATACAACCACAACCAATGGCTAGGGGCACACATAATAAAAATGTTCCCCCTCACCCTCTTCAAGATTCTCAAGGTAATCCCATTCCTCAACCTCTATTAGTTAACAAATTTATCAAGCATTTAAAAAATTAACCTCTTACTACTCAAATTTCTAACATTGATATCAGTGGTATAACACCTACCATCTCTTATAATGGATCAACTGATCCTACCCTTCATCTTAAAACATTTGGAAATATTTATAAGGATTGGGTCAAATTAAACACCTTTTTTCTACCAAAATCCTTGCCAAAACCATCATAGTTTATTCCTTGGATTGGTATAATCAACTTAGATCTCATTCCATTACTAGTTTGGAAGACTTAGTGAATGCCTTAGTACAATAAATCTAAACTAGTGATCCTCCAAAAAATAGTTCATCCCACTTCATCAATTGAAAAAAAAAATGAAACCACTCAAGCCTTTGTTAAAATATGGAATAATTTGTCAAACAAGTGTGGACATAACATGGTAGATGACAATATCTTTCATCTCTTTACAAATGCTTTATTTCCTAAATTACAATATCGAGTCCTTACCCTTTCTCCATGTAACTTGGAGGAGGCCATTGACAAAGCCAAAAGATAAGATTTCCTCATGCATCAATTTGAGTCACCCCAACCTTCCATGGGTCCTCACTATTTACTTAGAAATGAAAATTAAAATATTACCAATGATGGTGTTATCGATTCATATGATAATATTCACAATGTTCAAGCTATCATTCCTACCCCTTCTTTGGAAGTGATTCCTTCTCAATAATATACTAATCCTCATTTATGATCACCAAACATTATTAATATCCATAAACCTCTTTCCTTATATAAATTTCTTAAGCATCTACGTAGGCCTCTCCCTCAAGATATTGACTCTACTCATCTTATGAAAACCTAGTATCATCCTAGTAAGTTTTGTTGGTGTCATGCTAGTTGGGGTCACTCTCATGAGACCTATAGACAACTTCATAATTTATCTATGGAATTTCTTCTTGGTCCTAATTTTGATCATGATTATATCACTCACAAGTGTCAAGAAGCTTATGAAGTTTCTTTCAAGGATTACAAAACTCATGATAAAACATAGGCCTTGAAGTAAGAAAATGCTCATTTAGCTATTTACAAAGATATTTTACCTAATCATCAACCTATTCAATAAAACCAAGACAAGCCCACATCTTTCACCAATAATGTAGAAAGTCTTGTTGAACCCACTTCTAAATAAAATGTGGATATTATGAATAATATACAAAGGATGGTGGATTTCATCGATTCCCAACCTATCTACACCCCACCTCCTTCTAAGACATTCCATTTTATCCAAGACTATTCTCCAACTCATTTGAATGAGTTAGGACAAGAAGATATTATAACCTTTGATAATGCTCCAATTTATGATTCTCCATTGGATAACACATCTCATTCCACTTTTACTCTTCTTCCATCATCTTCTAATAATAATGATAATCAATCTTCTAAAGATAATCAACCTTTTACTAACACTTCTTCTACCTTTCAAGATCAATATAAGCCAACTACTCCTTCATCGCCAAATAATTTAAAAACTTCTTCTAAACCTTTTCATTCTTATTAAAATAAATTTTAATGTTCTTTAATTCTTCCTTCTAAAGACCTCCTTAACCATTATACACCTATATCTAATAATCTTCTCATGGGTTATGATGAGTGGGATCCCATTAAAGAACTCACTAATATCCCATATCAAATTCCATTTTTGAGCTTATGAGGACCTCTCCATAACATCAAAACCATCTTATGTAATTATTATTCGAGATGAATGTCCCTCATCCTCCCTTAGTAGGATGGGAGGTAGCCTTATCTGGTTTTGAGGATAGTATCTTACAACAATGTGAAGGGATACCTGTCAATGTTGAAAAAACTCTTGACACTTCTCTTTATTTTAAATTTCCTATCTCATCTATGATTCTAGATGAGATTATGCTTGATGCAAATAATCCTCCCTTATTTATTATCATCTAAATAGGTGATATCCAAGTCCAATGACCATTGATAGATGAGGGTTTTGGTACTTATGTTGCTTCTCTTGATTTAATAAAAACCCTTGGATATTTCTAATGCAATATTAAGTCTAAACTAAATATGGGTATGGTTTAAAAACCTATTTGATTATGCACATATTGAATCAGAATATTATGAAGAGCTCTTTTTTGGCTTGGGAGGATGACCTATAGATAAGAAAGCACTAAAGCAAATTTGTTTGTTAGATAGATAGTTGGGTGGATTGCCTGGTGATAACTAAATCTTGGAAGTGAGAGATTCCTTAGGGGATGTCAATCCAAATGTTTTAAAAAATTAACTTTATAAATAGAAACTAAAGTACTTACATCAATAATGAAAAGATACTAAAATTGAACACAAGAATGCTTGCTATAAAAATAGACTATAAATCATTAAAATAGTAATTAGCTAATTAATACTAGTGCTATATGGTAGGGGTCTACTTCAAAAAACCAAAAAGTGGTCTATGAAAAATTAGGAACACAAAGAATCAAGTTTGGTCAGGGGTAGTTAGGTGAAAATAACTTACTAGACTTTACTACAATAATGATTGTTACCAGTTGGGTTGATTATCAGTGGTTAAGTTTAATGTCAGTAGTCAAGGTGACCATTAGTGATTAGATAGACCATCAATGGTTGAGTAAAACATCAATATTTATTATGTGTAGTTATGGGTTGATAATAAGCTGATTGATTAGATCTCAAAATGAAACTTTAGGAGTTGGGTAGGTGTTGGGATGGATGTGAAAAGAAAATAAAGTAATTGAATACTAAAAATCAAATACTTATATTGTAGAAGGTGGATTAGGTGAATTATTGAGGATATTTAAAATTTTAGTGGATTCTATCCTAATTTTGATAGAGTAATAGTACTTGGCACTTTGGTCGAGCTTTGGTGACAAGTCAGTTCTTTAATGTAGTAGTTGGTTCATTGGATTGTTAATGATTATTATCCTAAAAAAAGATAATTTTGGATGAATAAGATCTTGATAATAATTACATATGTATTTCACCTATTTTCTCCTCTTCTCTTATAAGAAAGGAAAGAGAGTTGTAACAATATGTGAACTAGGCCTCCTAATTTTAACTCGCTCATGTAATGGCTCACATGTGGATGAGGACAAGTTATTTTAAAAAAATCAAGGTCGATGCATTTGCATGTTCATGGATAAATAAGTTCACCCTAACCGTTGGTAGTCAAGGTGACCATTAGAAGTTAGCCTAACCATTGAGATCAAGGGTGAAGGGTCAAAATAAGTAAACGTTAGGGTTAAGCTAGTTTAGTCAAAATAACTATGGTTACGTTTGGTTAGGGGTCAATGGTTAAAATTTGTCCCGATAGGGTCCCAAGGTGGTTAAGGGGTATTTAAACACTCAAAATCATGGTGTGTAAATTTTTGGTGTGTACAAACACTTCTACCTTGACTTTATTAGGCTTCTCTATGATTGCAGACTTTTGAGTAGCATATTGATGTTCATCCTCATTTATAACATGAAACTTACTTTCATGCTTGATGATCATTTCTCTTTATTGATAAATATAACACTAACATCATTATTTTTAGTTTCATTAGCATACATATTAGCAAATTCACACTTATTGAAATGAGGAGTAGTCTTACCTAATTGATAAAATTCTTGACATATGGCATTGAATCTTTTCCATAATTCATCTTTCTCCTCATAAATGTGATCTTTGAGGGATGATCCATCAAATATAGGTAGAATTACATGGTTTTTATCATCATAGTGATATATTTATTCATTCAATATATCATCATCATATACATGGATCAAGTAGTTACCTTTAGCAGCTTGTGAAAGAGAATGTTCAACACTTACCTCAGCTTGCTCAAATGTTCCTTCATGGATGATATAGGTACTAAGATCAGTTTTTTCAAATTATGTATATGGATCATGTTCATAAGAATCTAAACCATACTCATTTATAAAAAATTCAAATATAT
The DNA here is from genome assembly GCA_037957365.1 of Torreya grandis. Taxonomy (NCBI): domain Eukaryota; kingdom Viridiplantae; phylum Streptophyta; class Pinopsida; order Cupressales; family Taxaceae; genus Torreya; species Torreya grandis. Next base: position 1,211,327 of record JARHVA010004651.1, read on the forward strand.
CTTCAATTTTAGAATTACCATCATCCACAATAGACTATTCTTTCTTATTGATGACACAATTCAAGTTGGAAATTACTTCTACATAGGGCTCAATGTGGAACCTTACAAGTGGTTGAGTTATTATTATCACCTTTTCTCTATACCTTATTATAAAGGATAAAAATGATCAATAATATTAAGATAACCAACTATTTAATCTATTAAATATCTTGAAATATAGATTACAAAATGAGTAGGTAAGTCAATAATAATAATGTCTTAAAGGATGGGGAAACTAGGACAATCATGAAAGAAAACATTCAACCCATTAATCGATCCTATTGATTTTTTATATGTAAAATATAATTAGAGTAATATTTTACTATGTGGTTCATAATTAGGCCAAATTTTTTATCTAAAACGTTAGGCATCACTAATATAGAGGCTCCATTATCAATTATATAGTTATGGACTAGTTTTTTTACCCACAATGAGGGTGAGGTAGAAATGTGGAGGATTCTCAAACTTTGTAGATGGTTTCACAAATTTATTAGGGGAATTAGTAAGATATACATGACCATTACCATGTATTACATATGAATGACTAACATGGATAGTCAACAACTATTTTTTTAAGAGTTTATTTTGGCTAAGAATATGAAGGAAATCCTAAAGGGAAATGGATTCCTTGGCACTATTCTATGAATCTGCAATGTTTAAATCATAAGTTATTACCTTTTTTTGAGTCCTTGAAGACAAGATAGTAATTATAACTTGAGATACTGAGGCATCTTGAGTAGACCTTACCACATTCTAATTTAGAGGAAGTGCAAGAGTGTTAAGGATTGCCATACTTGTAGTCATGCCTTTTCGCCTTGTAGGAGGACTATTTGAGCTTGTAGGCACATTATTAGAATCCCCTAGAGCCTTTATCTTAGATCTTGTATTATATAGAATATAATTTCCATGGTTAATCACATTAGTATCTTCCACTAAGAAGTTAGTGAAGCTTTCTACTTGGGGTTATCAACCTTCACTTGTTTACATTAGGACCTCATCTTCTATTGATAGTAGAGGAGAGAATCCTCTTTGAGAAACTATAGATTGATATCCACCTTAATTGGAGTCCATGAATTGTTCTTGTTTCCATTATTCCCCTTAGATTATATTTATATGCACTAATACCATTTCTCTTGTGCTAGAGGTAGCATTAGGATTGTCTGCATTGGCAAGCCTATTTAAACTAGGCTTCCCTTGACCTCTCCCTCTCCCATATTATTGGCCATATTGATGATTATATGGATAGGTGTTTTGATAAGAACCTTATTACATATTGGATTGCCATGTTTGAGCCTCTAAGGCTTTGTATTTTTCCCTCCAATAAATATAATCTTGTTCCTTCTTAGGATTAGTCTTAAGCTTGGTATTTGCACTTGAAACTTGGGAAATGTTTGGAGAACTAGTAGGAAGATTAGTTAGTAGATGCGTAGATGCCTTTGGAGGAAACTTTCATTATTAAATGAGGAAATTATTAAATCTTATTTCAAGATCATATGCTTTATGAAGAGTCAAACCATCCATGGATTATAGTATTATGGAAATATCAATACCAATGGCTCTCAAGTATGTAGGAAAGACAAAGCTAATAGGTGGTCTCATGGGAGGAGGTAACCTATGCAAGGACTTTTGGAACCTCTTGTTAAAGTTATGCATTATTTTTTTGGGGGATATTTAGATCACATTGAGCTTATGAATAAGTGAATTATGGTCACTCTTATCTTCAAAATTTTAAGTTAGAATCACTCCAAAATAATCCCATGTTGTGATGCAACCACCAATTAAGGTAGTATACTAGTCAAGTGCTTTCCCTCTAAGGGACATGATAACGAGTCTAATAACAATATTAACCTTAGTGAAATATTTGAAAAATAAATAAATTTGAGATATCCATAATGTTCTCACTATGAGCTACATGTCCTTTACCATTGAATGTAGGAACACTCTTTGTAGGATTAGGGGGAATGTCATCATAGGCCTCAAGATGAATTGGATTTTTAGTGTTAAAGGCTAGGAAGGCATATTACCTATCCATGTTTTCTTCAAGTTATTACTCACTCTGTTGATCCTCTTAGCTAGAAAATTCCTCTTTTTATTTAAAGGGTAGAATTGGTTGAGGGTGTTTTACTTCAAGAGGAAGTTCACATTGAAGAGGTGGATTGATAGAATTGAAAACTCTACTAGAAGATGACCTAGTAAGGACCATGAAGTATAAGCACAATTATATGAAAAAAAATGGTCCACAATTAGATTTTGCTTTGAATGGAGTCACTAAATGTTGATTACCACACCAATATGTTGCTGATGTTGTCAAGACCAACATTCACCTTGAAAAGTTAATTTTAGGACAAGAGTCCCACTAGGCATGATATAATTATTGTCACTAAATATTATAACCTATAGGAGGTTATTAAATCCTACTCTAAAATTTTGGAAACATTGAAATACATCTAATCCTATGTATTTCCTATAGTAGAGGTAGACTTCTAGATTTAAGGGCTAACTCCCTCAATTGATCTTTAAGTGATTATCACCTATGCTAACTAATTACTTATAGGAAAAGGGGTAGAAGTATGCATAAAATAAATATAATTTAAGGAGGTGATACACCATAAGGATTCAAAAAATATTATTATACTTATTTTACTAAGAAATAATATCTAAAATTTAGATTCAAAGTCCTAATATGTCCTAACATTAGTATTTCAATATAGAGGTGATATGCATGAGACAACTCAAGGTAAGTGGACTAGAGATCAGATTACATAATATAAGGAAAATTTCATACTTGAAGGAATAAAAACACAATAGATACAATCTATATGACCTTTTATAATGATAACTCCTTACATTAAACATGAAAATATAATGATAAGCATAGATATAATATTATCACTAAACATCACCATAATGTTAAGTAGGGGATATAATGAGAGGGGGGTGAATTAGTATATCATATATCCTATAAATATTTTACTTAATCAAACTCAACTTAACCATAAATTTAATATATGAAATAAAAATGAAACAATATGCACCACACGAGAGAGAGAGAGAGAGAGAGAGAGAGAGAGAGAGAGAGAGAGAGAGAGAGAGAGAGAGAGAGAGAGAGAGAGAGAGAGAGAGAGAGAGAGAGAGAGAGAGAGAGAGAGAGAGAGAGAGAGAGAGAGAGAGAGAGAGAGAGAGAGAGAGAGACACTATATTTTTACATGCAAACACAAAGTTGGAAAAACCATGAATAACAATCTCAAGTATATAAAAGAGCACCAACTTAGATTATAAATTTTTTAAGCACCAAATTTTAGGAGAACCAACCCCTTTGCCAAAGACAAATACAATAAATTTTTGTGAGTACCAACCCATAGGAGAACCCACCCCTTACAAAGATTTCTGAGCACCAACCCACATGAACACCAACCCCTCTTGTGTATAAAACACAACTATCTCTAAATGTTTCTTTCTCAAAAAATGATATAAATCTACCATATCTCTTTCTATTATCTCCTCTTTTCTTATATAAAATAATTACAAACCATGCACTCTCATCCATATTACAAATGGCTTCTCAAACATTTATTTATAGCTTTCCAAATGACCTTTTGCATTCACGCTTTTTGACTCTTCACTCCTCATAAAAAATGGTACAAAACATGCATGACCCTTTGAAACCTTGTATTTGAAAATTTATATGGTGACCCTTCATAAGAAAATGCATCATTTATTCCTTTTTATTTATCTTGATGACCTTTTGAATTCCTTAAGGTGACTCTTCATGAAAAAATGTGCCATACCCTATTTTATCTTCACTTGGTGACTCATGAAATTCCTCAAGATGACTCTTCATGGGAAAATGCATCCCATTCCTCTTTTGTCTTTACCCCATGACTCTTTTACTTGTCAATGGCCCTTCTTTTGACTTTTATGTAACCAAAAATATATTAATTAATATTAAATAAATGTCAACATATTTTAGCTAAAATATGAACATTGAAAACACCTTTAGACAATAAATGTTATGAGGCCTTTATCACCAATGCTAGAGATTTGACATCAATCATAATATTTCCAATAATCTCCCCCTTTTTCATTGATGTTAACCTCAAACTAAAACTTCCACATCCTAAAACCTATACTATACATGCCAATCTACACATACTACCATCTAAAAAACATATAATAACTCCCCCTTACTATAGCATTATGTACCTATTCGCTATACCTATTCCCTATACCTATTATTATACCTTTTTATATTCTTCTCTTCCTCTGACATCAATGTAAAATGACCTATCTTGGAGCTAACACTTAGCTCCCCCTCAACTGATGTTTATCCTCAATGGTAGGAAGTAAAAAAAATTACTCCCAAATTTTCTTGTAGATAATCAAATGCATATTCTGGTAGTGTCTTTGTGAAAATATATGTAATCTATTTTTTAGTACTAATATATTCCATCTTAACCTACTGATCTACAACTTGATCTCTCAAGAAGTGATATTTGCTAGGAATATGTTTTGTTCTTGAATGCATCACTAGATTCTTAGAAATATTAATAGCACTTGTGTTTTCATAGAAAAATATAAATAGGCTCATCATATTTTACCTTGATATCTTCCAAATTTTGCTTCATCCAAAGCACTTGAGTACAACAAAATACTAATGCAATATATTTTGCTTCAGCTGTAGAAAGTGAAATTGAATTTTTCTTTTTGCTTAGCCATGATACTAAGATATCACTAAGGAAGAAAGCTCTTCCACTTGTACTCTTTTTGTCATCCAAGTAACCTACCCAATATAGATCTATATAAGTAACCAAAGTGAAATATCTACCTATGGGATACCATAATCCATAATCCAATGTCCCCTTGACATATCTAAATATTCTCTTCACTAAATAAACATAAATCTTTTTTAGGGCTACCTGATATCTCACAACCATGCCTACTACATTCATGATGTATGGCCTCGATGGTGTCAAATATAAAATACAACCAATCATAAATCTATACAAATATTGATCTATAACATGTTAATCTTCATCCTTACTCACCTTGTTCCGTAAACTCATTAGTGTGCCAACTAGTGCACAATCCTCAAAACCAAAATAATTCAACATTTCCTTGGCATACTTACTTTGAGATATGAAAATTCCTTTATCTAACTAAAATATTTGTAACCCCAAGAAAAATGACAATTTTCCAAGCGTAGACATCTCAAAATATTTTTGCATATTATCAAAAAATTCTTTTGTCATCTTTTCAATGTTTCCTCCAAAAATTATGTCATCAACATATACCACAACAATCAATTAATGCTCACCTTCTATATTAATATACAGATTACTGTCAGTAAAACCTCTTTTGAACCTTGATCTTGTAGGTACTTATCAAGTCTTGCATACCAAGCTCTGAGAGCTTATTTCAATCCATACATTACTTTATTCAATCTACATACATGGCTACTATAATTTGAGAGAATAAATCCCTCAGGCTATTCAATGTATAACTCTTCTTCTAGATTTTTGTTCAGGAAGGCATACTTGACATCCTTCTGAAACACTTTAAAATTTTTAAACACTGCATATGCAAGAAACATTATAATTACCTCTAGCATTACCACTAGTGCAAAAGTTTCTTCAAAATATATTCCATCAATCTGAGCATATCCTTTACATACTAACCTTGATTTATTCTTAATAACTTGACCATTTTCATTCAACTTATTTTTATATACCCATTTTGTTCCTATCACATTGTGATCTTTTGGTCTAGGCACTAATTCCCAAGTATCATTATTTTTTATCATATTTAATTATTCATCCATTACCTTAACCTAATCCTCATCATGTCTAGATTCTAAAAAAGTTTTGGGTTAAATTTTAATAACAAAGAGAAATTGACTTGCTCATAGTCACTTACCATCATTCTTTTGGTGTAAACTATTTCATTTATGTTCCTAATGATGTGAATTTCATTATGATTTTTTTGGACATATTTGGATGGGGTTTTGGCGTCATTTTCCTCCTTCATCCCATATTCATATAATTCTTCAAAATATTCTTCTTCAATTATTTCTAGAGTGTCTACTAGATCATTATCTCATTGTGTTACATTTTCATGTATCTTGACACTTGCACTTTCAACAATCTTCCTTGTTATTTTATTATAACATTTGTAATCTTTCATTTTACAAGAATATCCAAGAAATATACCGTCATCTACTCTAGATTCAAACTTACCAAGTTTTTCATCAGTTCTCTTTATGAAGCATTTGCTACCAAAAATTCTAAAATAATCAACTATAGTTGGTTTGTCTTTTCATAGCTCATAGGGAGTCATGTCACTATTGAATCTCAATAATTTTATGTTTTAGATATGCACTATTTTACCTACTACCTCTCTCCAATATTTATCTAGTATCTTGGATTCATTTAGAATTGTCCTCACCATTTCTTGAATTATTTTATTTCTCTACTTAACTACTCCATTTTATTGTGGAGTTTTGGCTACTGAATAATGTCTCTTTATCTCATGGTCTTCGTAACACTCAATAAAATGATTTGACATAAATTCTCCTCCCTGATTTGATCTTAGGCACTTAATGTTTAGGCTAATTTCATTCTTAACTAAAGCTTTAAATGCTTTGAAATGTCTAAATTCTTCTAATTTTTTCTTCAAAAACATTACCCAAGTCATACATGTAATTTCATCAATAATCAACATGAAATATTTCTTACCTTGAGTATTTTGAGTTCTCATAGGTCCACACAGATCAATGTGAACAAACTCTAACATCTGAGTAGTCGAGTATAATTTTTTATTAAACCATATTTTAGCTCTATTCCCATGCTAACAAGGTTCACAAATTGTATTGGAGGGATTTTTAATCTTTGTAAGAATTTTAACTACTTGATTTTTGATGATGTTGACAATTTGTCAAAATTTATGTGTCCCATTCTCCTATGTCATAGCCAACTTTCCTCAACTTAACTCAAACAACATTTTTGACCTTTGATATCTGATAACATATACAAATTGTTCCTTATCTTCTTAGCATCTGTAATCAACACATCTAAATCTTTTCTCCTAATTTCAAAACCTTAAGCATAAAACATTAGTGTGTGTCCCTAATCACATGTTTGAATTACACTCAAAAGATTATGCTTAAGACCTTATACATATAGAAGATTTATATTCTTAGTTCTTTCATTATCCAAACTTAGTGTACCTTTTTTGATAATTCTAGCATTAGTATTATCTCCAAATTTCATTATGCCACCATTGATGTTCTTTAGGGTTATGAACTTGCTCTCATCTCCTATCATGTGCCTCAAACATCCACTATCAATAAACCATGGCTTTTCTTAATTTATTACATGCAAATCTATATGAACCAACATATACTTTTCAAGTTGTTTCTTATACCATGACCTATCTAAAATTTCTTCTTGATTAATGGAACCTTGAAACACTAGTCCTTCTTGACTGACTTGACTAAAAATCTATAGTAATGGGCTATGTGTCTAAATTTATTTCACTTATAACACATTATGGATTCTTCATTAAATCCTGATAGAGGAGAAAAATAGTTTTGGCTTCTGCTTGACTCTACATGAGTTTACTTGTCCTTATTTCTAAAAAAGTTAGCCCTATTCTGACATTCTATTTTCTTATGACCATATCCATTACAATAAAAATATTAACCATAAAAATAGAACCTGTCTGTGTATCTATGACCTGATTACCTTTTGTAGCTCTGCTCCCTCTAAAATTTTTTTTTGATATGTCCTCTATATTCTTAACTTCTTTCCTTTTCATTTCCTCTTTTATAAGATCTTCAACATAGATTTTTTCTTTTTTTGTGTTAACCTAGTCTTTAAAAGTAGTCGCCTCCACTTTCTCTTTTTCAAATCTGATACCTATCTTATCTGACATTTAACTTTAAATTTATAAAATATTATTCAAAATATTAGTGTGATTGTCAAATTTTGAATCATTGGCTACTCTACCATTGACTATTTTATTTGTTTTCTTAAGATCTACTTTTAAAGAAGTAATTTTAATAACAAACCTCTCACATTCTTCACTTACCTTGTGAAACTGAGTTGTTATATCTTCTTCAATATTTTTGGCTTCTTCAATGTGTGCTTTGAAATATTCAATTATTTATTTTGACTCTTTTTCATTTTTATCAATCTGGAGCTTCAATCTTAGATTTTTCTTTTAAGGAATTTTGAATTCTTCTAAGGTAAAAATGAGTTCTCCTTCTAGATTCACTTCAGATTCATCCTATTCTTCTTCTTGATCATCTATATATTTTTCTTGTGGAGGCATCTTCATGTATGGACATGAATAAAATATCTTCTTCTGAATCACTGACTCCACTATCCTTGATTGAGCTAGGAACTTTAAAGTATAAAATATTCTTATTGAATCCCTTCTTGAATTTTCCTTCAAAATTCTTCTTGTATGTAGAATTTCATTATTCATTGTCACCATTACCCTTATCTAGGTACTTAGTTACAAAATGTCCAATATTTCCATAATTAAAATAGTTTAAAGGAAATTTTCCTTGATATTTACCTATACCCTTTTTTGTTTACGAATGAAAAGAGATTTATTGTCATCTTTATCATTGCTAGAGCTATAAATTTATTCTTGAATATTATCCTTGTATTTTATTGATGTCTTGAAAGTATCTTCCATTTTTTAAGGTTTATCTTATTCAATCCACATCTCATATGCCATAAGAATACCATGTAGTTCATCTATATTTAGCTTGGCTAGATCCTTAATCTCCTTGATTGCCAAAATCTTTACATCATATATCATTGGTAGAGATCTCAAATTTTTTTTCACCACCACTAATTATTCTAACTTTTTTCCAAGGACTTAAATATTATTAATTATTTGATCAACCTACAAAAGATAATTCGTTATATTTTTTTCCTCTTCCATTTACAAACTCTCAAACTATCTTCTAAAAGTTTGGAGATTAGCTTACTAAACCTTTCCATCACCTTTGCAAATATTTTCACGCTTCACCCAAGTCTCATAAGTAGATTTTCATTTCATAACTTTAAATTTTTATTCACATAAACCACATAAAATATCATTTAAAGCTTTATCATTATTTTCACTTGCCTTATTTTTTGTTAGAGTAATCACAAGTGTCTGTGGTTCTTTGTATTCCTCCACAAATTCTTGTCAAATGTCAAATCCAAGAGACATAAAATAATTCCTCATCCTTATTCTCCAAAAATCATAATTTTTCCCATCAAATAAATGTGCCTTATTTGGAGAAAAACCTTCATGTGATCTAGCCATCGTGATTTTCTCGATCTACCTTCAAGTTGTAAAACTCTTTCCAAATTAACCTACTCTGATACTAATTTTTAAGCATGGGATATACTAAGAGGGGGTGAATCAATATATCACATATCTTATAAATATTTTATTTAATCAAACTTCACTTAACCATACATTCAAGATATTTAGTAAAACTGAAATAATATGCACCACAGAAGAGAGAGAGAGAGAGAGAGAGAGAGAGAGAGAGAGAGAGAGAGAGAGAGAGAGAGAGAGAGAGAGAGAGAGAGAGAGAGAGAGAGAGAGAGAGAGAGAGAGAGAGAGAGAGAGAGAGAGAGAGAGAGAGACCATATTTTTACATGAAAACCCAAAGTGGGAATCAATTTGCACACTTAAAAAAAATGTTTATGAAATAAAATCAAGATTTAGTATATTATTTAAATTAAAATTACAAAATCAAACTAGTAGGGCTTCACCATAAATGTTGTGGAATTATGAAACAAGAGTTAAAATGGCTAGTACTTATAGGGTGTGAGATAAGAGAGAGAAGAATGAAGTTTAATGGTTATAAGAATAGGTGTCAATAAAAGAGAGAGAGAGTTAAATATATATAGGAATTAAATTTGAGATAGACCATGTAATTTCATTCTTGAAAATTTTCCCTCTAAGGCATGAAACTCTCCAATTCTAGCATAAGACTCTTGAACTTCTTGTTTGGAAATTGCCTTCATCATTTGGCCTTCCTTGGATGCTCCAAAATACAATATGGATATTTCAAATATGTGAAATATTATGAGGGTGTTTATTTAAATCTAAAACATGTATTCTATGTGTCCCTAATCATTGATATTATTTTGTCCAAGTGTTCTCATTATTTGTAGTCATAATCACCCTTCTTTCACTCATCCTTCACACTTGGCACCAAGGTGGTCTTCAATTTTTCAAAAATATATATATATGGGGTTATGTGACACTTTTAAATAGTCCTCATATCATTATATCTATCAATAAGTCCTTAAAATTCCTCCCAATTGGAGTTATCACCTTCTCACTTGATCATCACTCTTTATTCATTATGCTAGTAAAAACTATCTATAGTGAAGGTGTTAGCAGAGACACTTGTGAGATTTTATGAAGAAATAAATTGATATGATTAGTTATTTTAGGTTCCATTATATCTCCCAAAGTGATCCTCACCTTTTAAAACTCTTATGTACCTAAAAAATGTTAAAAACTATCAAGAAAAGCCATTTTTTAACATATCCATACAAGTAGGGTAGAAGTCAATCTAATGGGAAGGATACCTATGGATTCATATGAAATCCCAAGTCAATTTCCTACTCAAAATATCCCTATTGGATTCATCTCTATCAACCTCTTTCCAATTGGGTCATTATCAAGGGTTTTTGGGGTGTTTTAAGTAGTTCATACCCTTAAGGATTATTCATAAAAATATGGAATTAAACTCATGAAAAAAACCACTAAATCCTTATTTATGAACTTTCTCAACACATTATAGATCTTTAGGCTCCCATTCTAAGCATCTGTACTGTTATGAGCTTCTAAAGTTACCTTCTCGATCTCTTTTTTGCTTTCTATGCACCCTATCATGTTCTTGAGCCAAGAAATGATTCATTCATGGTTTTATCTAAAAAATAAATAATTTGACACACCTTATATCTCCCCATGGATTTTAACTAATTATATTTATTTCTCACTTGGTTTTAAAAGTGAGACTACACCCATTTTAGGCATTAGGCCTAGTCTAAGCCTAGTAGAATTTGACTATATACATGTGAGTTAGGGCCACTTTGATGGAATATTTAGTACTT
>JARHVA010004651.1:1230000-1252500 GCA_037957365.1 Torreya grandis
TGGTGGTTTACACAACAACATCATTAAAAAAAAATTCCAATGTGGGAAATGATTTCTATACCTTTTCAATTGGATATGCTTTAAGAGGGCTTATCAAAGATAAGTGTTTTAGAGAAGCCACCAATTAAGGAGAATGTAATCCTCACTAACAAAGCCAAAGAAAATGAAGGTCATTTAAACAAAGTGGTCAAAGATACTTACTCATACATTTATTTAATTATTTACAACTCCTTGGTATACAACTACATAGTATACATTAGATCAAGTACTTTAGTAATGTTAAAATCAATAGAAAATTAGTTTGGTTTAAAGTATGAACCCCAAGCTAAGGGGGTGTTATATCTTGATGGATCTTCTACCAAATAAAATGGTATTAACCGAGGTATAAAATCAACCCTCCATGCTTGTCTTAGTGTTTTAGTGTCTCAAGATGTATTGGTTCTAGAGGTACCTCCTTACTTTACTCTAGGATTATCTAGCGACTTCGTAACCAAAATTGGGGGTTACCTAGTAGTAAATTGGCACTATATGGATTTTAAGAAAAGGTATAGGACCAAGGTGTCTATTAAGGCTAAACCTATTCCCTAATTTCACATTGAGCATTATAGACCAAGTATCCCAAACATAAATTATACTATTTTAGATGAAGAAGACTACCCTGATGGTTAAGAACCAAGCACTCATTCTGAGGGGATACCTGATGTATTCTTAGATAAGTTATGGAGTGAGAATCAGCTATTTGATCTTTTGGTAGGTGTTGAAGAAAAAAACATTGGAGTTTATTACCTACATAAAGATAATGATTTCTTGCCATCCCTCACTAGGCCATATGAGGATACAAGTGGATTATATAAGATGTCATTTGATGGCTCAAGGAGAAATCATGGATTAGGGGTAGGTGTAATGGTTATATATAGCTCTAATGACAAACAATTTTCATTATATATGTTCCAATTGAGTTATTCTTGAAATGTAGTTGTGTATGAGGGCCTCATCCATGGTCTTTAGTGGGCTAGTAAGAGGGAGATAAAAAAATTACACGTGTATGTGGATAATGAGATGATAGTACATAAGGTGAGAGATCAAAACACAACTAGGAACCCCTTAATGAAGTCCTACAAACATAGAGTGTGGGACCTACTTGAATACTTTGAATCCTTCAATATCCAAGTAGTGCCAAGAGAACAAAATAAACATGTTGCTAAGTTGGAAACATTAGGATATTAGTTTGACATTATAAATTATTTGAAGAGGTCTAAAATATAGCCACATATTAAAGTGATAGTGGTACCATTAGTTCTAGATATTGAAGCTCACTGGCAAGTCTTTGATAGTGATAAGCATATTGCTTATTTTCTATAACAAGAGGTATAATTCCCCTAAAAAAACCAAAGTATACTTCAGTATTAGTATGAATTCTAATTTTTTTAACTAAAGTCAAATAAACTTCCTAAAGTAATGATCACCCTTGAGGGTATTTTCCATGAAGAAGATCACATGAGGAAGGATGATGTAAATATGTCTACTGATGAAGAAAATTATGAGAGAGTCTTAATATTCAAGGAAAATCTTATAAATTTTGTAAAGGTGAGAAAAGAGGAATAAAAACATGCATTTATTGAGCTTTGTAGGGAATACTTAGATATATTTAGTTGGGAGTAAAGTGATCTAAGACGTTTTGACCCCAAGTTGTCCCAACATACCATAGAGTTAGAGGCCAATGCTAAGCCTGTTAGGTAGAAAAAAAGCCAATCAACCAAAAAATTGAAGAAATGATGAGAAAAGAGTTAACCAAGTTGATTTATTCTAATATCATTATTCCTATCAAGCACTCCTCATGGGTATCCAACTTGGTGCCTTTGAGAAAGAAGAATGGTGAGAACTAGTTACATGTGGACTTTAGAGACTTAAATAGGTTATATTTAAAAGACCATTACCCCTTTCAATCCATGGGAAACTCATTTAAATTGTTTATGGTTCATAATGTTTCTCTCAATTAGATGGATACTCAAGGTATAAATAGGTGCTAGTCAGGGAGGAAAACTAATAAAATATTGCCTTCACCACAAAGTGGGGCACCTATGCTAATAATAATAATAATATTAATTTTGGACTCTCAAATGTTATATATAAATTAAAAGATCCATGTACATGTATTTCTAAGTTTTTTCTCAATTAGATGGTTCTTATGTACCTGGATGATATAACAGTCTTCTCCAAGGAGGCTAGTGAACACATAAACCACTTGAGGATGATCTTTGAAATATTTAGAGAGTATGGTATTTCATTAAATCCCAAGAAGTGTGTGTTTATTTTACATGAGGCAAAAATCTTGAGCAATATTATCTTAAAATAGGGAATCCATTGATCTTGAGAGAATAAGTACAATTTTGGCCTTACCTTTGCCCAAGCATAAGAAGGGACTTCAAAGTTTCCTTAGAAAGATAAACTTTTTAATAAGGTCCATACCTAGTTTTACAAGATTTATTAAACCTATCACTCTATCTTAAAGAATAATCAAGTGTTCACTTGGATGAGAAAAGGTAAATGAGGATTTAAATCTATCAAACATGCCATTTATTAAGCACCTACACTAATTAATTCTAATTTCTCAAGATATTTCATCTTGTATTATTTTTCCAACATTTATAACATATCAGCTATGTTAATACAAAAGAACAGAGAAGGGATTGAACAATAAATTGCATGTTTTAGCTAAGAGATTGAAGGGTATTAATAAATATATACTTTTATAGAGAAATAAGTCCCTATAACTATGACAAGTCTAAAAATGTTTAGGCCTAAGCTATCCAATAGTAAAATATATGCTATGGTGTCTCATCCTAGAGTGAGAAACTTCATTCTCAACAAGGACTTGAATGATAAGAATGTTGGTTAGATTACAAGAGTCATGGAATATGATGTAGAAATAAAAGTAACTAAGATATTAAGAGGTAAAGGATTATGTGAAAACATGGTCTTTGAACAACATTAAGGTTAAGAGGTTATTTTGGTAACATAAGATAACTTACATATAGCTTCACCTCCATCTCACATTAGATAGGTCTAAGACATGTCAAAATTATTACTAAAAAGTGTGTGTCTTCAAGGTATGGATATGAAAAAGATAAGATACTTTAGACTTTATTCCATACCTTATGATATGATTGATGGAGTTCTCTTTAGAAAAGACCTCAATAGGGTGCTACTTAGATGCATAGGTAATGATCAAGTGACTAGACTCTTGGACCAATTCCATGATGGACCTAAAGGAGGTAATTTCTACCTAATAAATATAGATGTAAAAATTATTGAGGGATGGTTATTATTGGCATACTTTCTTCAAAGATGCATAAGCATGGGTGAGGAAGTTCCAAAACTATGTTCTCTTTATAGGAAAGTAAAGGTTGACAGTCCTTCTTATTAATCCCATTCAAGTAGAGAATCCCTTCATGTAGTGGGGCATAAAATTTATAGGAATGATCAATCCACCTTATAGTAGAGGACACAAGTTGTTATTAACTTCCACTGATTACTTCACTAGGTGGGTAGAGATAATTACTCTAAAAGAGGCTAATAAAATAGCAGTATTAGACTTCTATGATAGTACAGTGACAAGGTTTGGTGTAAAAACAACCATAATTTTAGATAATGCCTTAGAATTTTTTGGCATGAAGATGAGTGAAATGGCACTTTAGTTGGGAATATACTTTAGCATATCTTCTAATTACTACCCCTAAAGCAATGGAATTTTAGAGTCAATGAATAAGAACTTGATTAGAATAATCAAGAGGACTATGGAGGAGAACTAGAGTGTGTGGCATTAAAAGTTAAGGACATCCTTATGGGCTGATAGAGTGACCCACAAGGTTCCCATTGGCAACTCACCATATATCGTAGTATATGGGAGAGAAAATAGGTTGCCCATCTCTCATGATTTACCTACCCTAGAGCTATCCCATCAACTTGAGTTGATGGAGAGTGAACCTATGAGTGTGAGGATGATAGAGCTCATGGAGTTTGAAGAAAGGAGGGGTCTTACAATGAAGACAATGGAATCACATAAAACTCAATTCAATAAATCCTTTGAGAAGAGACCCATAGCAAGAGAAATTAAGGAGGGTGATATAGTCCTGAGGATGGATTCAAATAAGTCCAAGCCAAACAACCATACTAAATTTGATAGCTTATGAAATGGACCTTACTTGATCCATAGATGTAAAAAACATAATGCTTTTAAACTTGCCAAACTATATGGATAACTATTACCCATCCTAATCAATAAGATTCATCTGAAGCCTTGTTATTAATATAAATTTACACCATTGTACATATTATAGTGGATTTTATTTTTTCCTCCAAGTGCCTTGTGCATATTTCCCTTTTGTTGTGTGTTTCCCTTCCCTAAGCACTTTGATCACATTGGTTTTTTTTTTGTTGTGCTTAGTTTTTTAGAGTTACAATCAAAATAATTTCAGCCTTTTGATCAGTTGACAACTAATTTGAGAAATAATTTTGTGACCCCATAAGCCCAATGGATAGACTAAGGAAACTAGTCTTTTGCATAGACAGGCATGAAATCCTAGGAGATCATCAAAAATGTTGGCCAAAATTGGCCTACATATGAAAATTTTACTTGATGGATGGGGCCACTCTCTTAGACCATTTGATGTCCTCTTACTTTCATGACTAGTCTCTTTTTAATTCTGACTTGATGATGCAGTGTAGTATTTTAGAAGGTCTTGGTGTGGTGTTGGGGGTTATAGCAGAGTCCTAGTGTAGTGGATAGTCCAATAGTGGAAAGAAAAGATGAGATTCATGTCTCTAAATTAGTCTCCTTACACTCTTTTCAAACACATTAGTAAGGTTTAAGGTAAATTTGGAGATTTTGAGATAAAGGCCTAGAAATGGGTCTTGAGATGAAAGTGAAAGATATAGCTACTTTCCAAGGTGTTTGAGCATTTAGGGGTAGAAAGGAGGTTTGAAAAAAGTGTTAGATATTCTATCAAGTAAAAAATGATTTCTAATGAAGCCCTTTTTCCCAAAAGACCCTCAAAAGTCCATTAAATGACTTGAGGAGCTTCAAAATAGGATTTCCTAAGTGAAAAGTGATTTTTTTAAGAAGTCAAATTTGTTTTGACTTCCTTCCACCTCCTTATGGCATGTTTTCCTTATGTCACATCTTGATTTTAACCTATAATTAATAACCTTTAAATCCATAGATTAATATGATTATTATTAGATTATCATTACTTTGACTTGATTTTTATGACATATATTGGTAAAGGATAGTGATAATGTTAATTAGTATACATAATATGATAGTTGTAATTTAATTATGTTGTACATTATGGATATGTATTTCCTAGTTTTGCATCATTGGTTGATTAGATGATTACCTAGACTAACTACCTACTTGTTGTGAGGTGGATGAAAGAGAGCTCCTACCCTCAAATCTTGATGAGGGAGAGCATCATCAGAGAGGATGGGCTAGATGGGATGATTTGGTGATGATAGAGAAACTACTAGTGACCCTACACACATGCACAGTAGATTTAAAATGTTTATTCATAGTATGTTTTAAATACTAGAGCATAATTAGATAAATCTTGTATGTGATAATATTAGTGTGCAAATTTAGTTCTTAATATGCATTAGATTTATTTAATTTAATTATCATGATTTTCAAGATAAAATCAAGAATTAAAAACATATAACTGTTATATATGAATATTAAAATATTTTGAATCATCCTAATGAGAAACTTGAGTTAGGATGACTAAACTTAGTATTGGAAAAATACATGCATGAATTTTTTGAAAACTAGAAATTAGATATCTTTATTTAATTAGTCAAGTAAACTTATGTTTAAATTTAACTTAGGAAATGTGGCATGATGTTTTAAATAAAAAAATTAAAAATGTTTTAAATATTAATTATTAAAGTTTAGAAAATATATATTATTACTTGTAAGAAAGGATAACTACTAAGAAGTGTAGTTAATGAAAGATAAGATGCCATGCATGGAAGGCAATGGGAAGATTTTAAACATGCATGAGATAGGGTGAAACATATAGAGAGAGGTCTAGTTTTAAAAATAAAATTAAAAAGGGTATCTTTGAAGAGGTGAATGGAGGATAGGAGAAGTATAATATAGGAGAAGAGGTGGAGGATTAAAAGCAACATCAACTATCAAAAGGTAGGTTCTATAAATTGTTTTTGCTACGTGCCATTTATGTTTATTCAAAAAATGTACACTTATTAGATTTTGTATATCTTATTATGTTAGTTTGAATCATTTATTATATTATTCCAAGAAGCATATATATAATTGAGCCTGAGTTTCATATTCCATTGATTGAGTTAACTTTATAGGTTTCATCATTTTATTTTTTGATGAAGGATTATTTCTAATCTACATTCAATTTTTCTTTAAACCAGCTAGAAATTAAGATAGTTAGAATTTTTAGGTATATATTTCAATTGGAAATAAATAATTTATTATATTGATATTTGTTTTATAATATATCATACAATGCATTTTAAATATATCTATGTTTTAATATGAGACACTAGTCATTAAATAAAAATGTCGAGTCTTCATATTACTTTTAATTAAACACATAGATACTATATTAGATGCCAAGTAATTATTTTAAAATTTCATGTTTATAATAGAAAATTGAATATATATTGGAGGTGTGGAGTCATAATTTTTAAATATGGGTCTTTATTAAACATTGTATGTATATTAAAATTCTATGTTAAGTGTATATATCTGAAATTGTTGAGTATATTTTCAAAAATGTTCTATAAATTTATATCTAAAATCATTGCTGGCATAGTTTAAATCTTTGTGTATTTAAATGTAAAGTCAAGTTAAATAAATTTTTGAGTTAATTGTTGAGTTAATGCAATCAAGCCCCAAGTCTTGTTTAAAAAAGTTGAGCCAACTAAGATGCCAAGTCTCTTTGTAAAAATGCCAAGTTTCTATTGAAAGATAAGTCTATAAATGAACATTATGTATAAAATTGAAATCATTTAATATTATATATAAATTTGAGTATTTATTGGAAAATTAATATGTCAAATTTAAATCTTATAAGTTTAATTTAAAACATAGAAGTCTGATTATAAATTTTAGAAATATAATTTTCAATCATTGAGCTTATGATGCAAAATGTTGAAGATAAGATTTAAATCATTGAGAATATGATTTAAAATCTTGAATACATACATACATACATATATATATATATATATATATATATATATATATATATATATACACACACACACACATACACACACACACACACACACACACACACGCACACACACACATGTCTATACATACATACATACATACATACATACATACATACATACATACATACATACATACATACATATATATATATATATATATATATATGCAAGTGATTAGACATTTCTATAAAAATATAGTGTACCATGATGTGTACTTAGAGATTATGTTTTCATCTGATTATTATTGTGTATTATAATCTAAGGTATACTCGATTGGTATAATCTTGTACTTTCATATTTAATAATTATAGTGTAATAATATTTGTTCATATGTGAGTAGGGTGCTCATACACAATGAGCTATGATAGCATGGGATATCATAAAATACATCATCCTAAATGTATATGGCCAGATGGTACATATTGTAGTTTTATGTCTAAAATCTCACCTTCATTGACTAATTAAATATAAGTGTTAGTTATTACTTGATTAGTATGTTTTGTAATAGTTAGTATGATATCATGTATGTGTGCCTATAACCTTGAGGTTATAATGAATGTTAGGTAAGACTTAATATGTGTGTTTGAAAACTATGACTTTCTTTTCTATATCTATTTGATTGAATTGAAGTTATGTTCCATGTATTTTATGACTACTTTGTATGATTGATTATGGGAAAAACTAGTAGTTATGTCTTAAAACACTAGACTATGATATTATGGGATATCATGAGGTGTAGTTGTTTGGATATTATTTTGGGGGTCAGGAATATGAAATTCAATATGATTGTGAAAAATAATCAGATGGTATAAATTGTATTCTCTAGTTACTATTTGAGTTAGATAATGTATGATTCATTCATGCATTAATAGAATAAAAATATACTTTTCTTACTCTTATGTAAAGTATGTGGTGTGATATTATTTATAGGAGGATTTACTTAGTGTGAATCTTGTGGTTAAGTAATTTATAGTGAGGCATTATCTTTGGTACAAATGATTTATATGTTAATGTGATATCTTGTAATAGAATGTATTTTCTATGATACACTGCATGTTTATTTTTATCATACACACATGGGTATTAGCTTGTTCTCTAGATTCCCACATTGTTTTATCTACCTATTAATTAAGGGAGGGCCTTTCACTGATAAATAATTGTGTGGGGGATTTTTGGTCCATGGTTAGTGTGGAAAAGCTCTCGGATGATGCTCTCGCTCCCCACAACAATACTACATACTTGTGACTACACTTGATATGCAATGCTACATGAGTTGGTTTAAATTAAACTCTTAAGGTATTGGTATATATTTATTATAATAGGTTGAATGCCTAAAGGAAATGTAATTATAATATATATTTGTTACGTTTAACTAGTAGATGATGTATTAGCAATCTAGCCATAATTGTGCCTTAATGTATTTACTTTCCTTGGAGTTTAATAAGATAAATATTGTATTGGGTATTTGAATTTTGAAGTACTATTTTTATAAGTTATATTTTAGATATGTTTTATGTTTTATGATGTGGTTTAAGTGTTAAGTAAAAAATTTTAAAATAAAAAAATTGCTTTTTTTAAGTGTAATTTGAGGGGTTGTAGCATGTGGTATCAAAGTTGAGGTTTGAGCTCTATGATCTAATGAGTCCATTTGTGTTTTTACATCTTTATACTTATCATAAAGGAGGAATGTAAATATGTGTATGGAACATTGAGTATGTACCTTAAATCCTTCATACCCCTTATAGTTGTTAAAGGGTTGGTCTATCGAGTTTCTCATTGGTGATGGTTTTATAAGGTGCATGGGTAGGAGAGTACATATCTTAATTCTTAAGTTATGAACAAGAGTTTCCTAACATATTTTTAATATTTTAAATTGAACACCTTGAATGTGATTACATATTTCTTGGTAATCAAAATCACCTTCACCATTTGCAATTGTGTGTTGTGAATGATTTATAATCATAAAGCACTTCCCAATTAGGAATTTATGTATTATTTGTGTGCCTTGTTTACATATATCGTAGGAGTGGGAAACCTATAAGACCATTATAGTTTGGCACCACCTAGTGTGGTGGGAATTTTCTTATAGTTAAATGTATATGTAATAATTACAAATTCCTTTGTGTCAAGAATTTGTTATGTGGATTAGCATCCCTATATTTATATAAACATAATAAGAAGTGTTATCTCTCTTAGTTATCTTAGAGGTGAGTTATTATTGTCTCACTCTCCTCTTACATCATTTTAAGCTATTCAGAAGATTCATAATTATATGATGTTGATTTAGTGTTTCCTTAAAAAGAAAACATATATTCTAAATTATTGTTTTTATCTTATTCCCTTGAGTTAGTGGGATAGTATTTTTTCTACTTGTTGTTGAAAGAAGTTGTAGGATTAGATGAGTGATATATCTTCGAGGTTAGTATTTTCCTTTATAGTTGTGGAAATAGGTTATGATACTACACTTATAAGTTAGTAAGTGATAGTGTTTATCAATGTGGATTGTAGTGTTTTTTCTTACAATGTGAGTGTATTTATGATATTTTAATTCTCTAATTTATACTTGTCACTTTTTAGAGTCACTATTTTATCTAAATTATGAACTTGACCATGAGTGGTTAGCATTGAATTTATATAAATTTTAGTGTTTATAATTATATGTTATTATAGACCTTTTTTAGAATAATATTACTCTCTTTTTGAAGCATGTTGTTTTAAGAGTAATATGTGTTCCTTTATCCAAGAGCAAGTAAGGTATAATATGTGCAAAGAATCTTGGTAGTCTAAAATGGTGATAAAAAAATTTAACTTGTTGTGTGTTAGTCATGCAAACAAGGAGACATTGTCTCATTTTTATGGTTATAAGGATGACATAATCCTTAGCCTTAGTATGTTACGTTAATTATAATCTCTTAACTATGCATATAAACACTATAGGTCAAGATGTGAATTATGAAACTAGTTATGTATAACCTAGTAGTAACTTAATGCAATTATGGTATAATTGTATGATTTTTCTTAAATGTATGTTATTAAATCTAAAATTATTTAACATATAATATTTATTTCTATGATATATTAGTATATATTTGTGTTTCATAGAACCTTGTGCACATTAAGAAGCTCATCAAGTCATGGATACCTAAAAAAAGAGTGGTGAATTAAGAATGTGAGTTCTAAGTGATAGGATGGTATCTTATTTAGCTTCGCATTAACTTAGATTATTGGTATTGAGTTGGATCTGATAAATAGACTTGTCAAATCTAAGATTTGATAGGCAAAACTTATCAAATTTAGTCATATGTCCATATTCATGTATATTATGGATGGGTATTCCATGATTTTTTATACATTATTATAAATTATTATTCATATTCATACTTGTTAGGATATCTGATTTAGTAATTATAGTATTGACATGTTATACTTATCCAAAGCTATGTGGAGTAGTGATAGTATTAACATATACACATCATTCTTAACAGGATCCCTAAATACTTTTTTTTGGAATGAGAAATACATTCTCTAGGTTAGAAAGATGTGTAGAGGGGCTAAAATATTTTATATAACTCTCCCTAGTAATTATTTTGAATTTTATGATGATCCCATGTGTTTTTAGAAGACTTTTACCAAGTTATTATGGGTTTGTCTAATGGTTCTGGACCTCAAGGTGGTCATGATATAACTAATTAACGTAAGTGACATTCAAAAAACTTATTTTCATAAATAAATATCATAGAGTAGTGTCTTCTGGGACTAATACACTAAGAATAGTGCTAATTGAGAGAATTATGATGATTACTTTAGGTAAAATTTGCATTTATTTACATTGTATGACTCTTGATACTATGTTTTTAATGTTATTATGCTTTTTTTATTAATTAGAACATTTTCTTAAATAAGAATCATAGGGGTGATGACTAGTTTTAGGGGGGAAGATGTGACATCGTGATTTCACCCTATAATTAATAACCTTTAAATCCATAGATTAATATGGTTATTATCTAATTATAGTTTTTTTGACTTAAACTTTATGACATCTACTGGTATGGGATAGTGATAATGTTGATTAGTATACATAATATAACAGTTGTATTTAATTATTCTTTACATTATGGATATGTATTTTTTAGCTTTGCATCATTGGTTGATTATATGGTGACCTAGACTAACTACTTACTTGTTACAAGGTTGATGTAGTTGAGATCTTACCCTAAAAACTTGATGAGGGACAACATCATCAAAGAGAATAGGATAGATGGGATGATTGAGTGATGACATAGAAACTTCTAGTGACCCTACACAAATGCACATCATATTTAAAATGTTTATGTGTAACATGTTTTAAATACTAGTGCATAATTAAATAAATTTTTTATGTGATAATATTAGTGTGAAAATTTAGTTCTTAATATGCATTAAATTTATTTAATTTAATTGTCATGATTTTCAAAAATAAATCAAGAAATAAAAATATATAATTGATATATGTGAAAAGTAAAAGAGTTTGAATTATCCTAATTCCTAACTTGAGTTAAGATGACTAAACTTAGTCTTAGAAAAATACATGCATGGATTCATTAAAAACTAGAAACTATATATCTTTATTCAATTAATCAACTATACTTATGTTTTAAGTTAACCCGGGAAATGTGGCATGATGTTTTAAATAAATAGTTTTAAAAATATATATATTAATTATTTAAGTTCAGAAAAGATAGACTATTGCTTGTAAAAAAGGATAACTACTGAGAAGTGTAACTAATGAAAGATAAGATGCCACACATGGAAGGCAAGGGGTAGATTTTAAACATGCATGAGATATGGCACAACATATAGAGAGAGGTTTAGTTTTATAAATAAAGGAAAAAATGGAGATTTGAAGAAAGGATATAGAGGATGGGAGTAGAATACATGAGAAGTGGTGGAGGATTAAGAGAATTAGAAACTATCAAATGGTAGGATTTGTAAATGTAGCTAAATGGTCTTTATTAAATGTTGTATGTATATTAAAACACTGTGTTAAGTGTATTTATCTTAAACTATTGAGTATATTTTCAAAAATGTTGTGTAAATTTATATCTAAAATTGCTATTGGTATGGTTGATATTATTATGTATTCAAATGCAATGCTGAGTTAAATGAATTATTGAGTTAATATGTTGAGTCAATGTAATGAAGCACTAAGTTTGTTTTAAAAGGCCAAATCAACTAAGATGCCAAGTTGCTATTGTAAGTTGAGTCTATAAATGAATATTGTGTATAGAATTAAAACCATTCAATATTATATAAAAAATTGAGTATTTAATGGAAAATTTATTTGTCTAATTTAAATCACATAAGTCTATAAACCATATAAGTCTAATTTTAAAATGTTGAGCTTATGATGCAAAATGTTGAAGATAAAATTTAAATCATTGAGCATATGATTTAAGAGTTTGAGTAAACACTAGATGTATAATTAGTAAGTTAGGTCATTTAACTAGTAATGTTGAGTGCCTATTTGGAATGCCAAGTGTCAATAGTTAATCAATGAACCAATGAATAGAACATCAGGTCATTTAAAATAAAATAAAATATGATTTCTCTTTATTACAAGATCAAAGGTTTAAGTGGAACTTTATTTTTGCATTGTATTTTTGTATTGTAGATAGCCGAAGTGAGAATTTAAATATAAGAGCATGATTATCATGAGAACTAAATGGGAATGGTGATATTCTTCTTAGTATTTCCCCTTCATTGGTAATCAAAGTTAGAATGATCTATATACCTAGTTCAGAAAGATGTATAAAAACTTGGGTGTCATTTCACACAATATTTAATTATGTAAACCTTTTAAAATAATGTTGGAATATATAAATATTTATATAAATAAAACAATACATAGATTGTACATTATATTAGTGGTACTCTATAAACAAATACCAATGATACTTCCAAGAAAATAATTTGTCAAATGGATTAACCAATGGAAAATTAAAGGAGTTAAATTTGTTAAGTAATTAAAGGCAATTATAAACTAACTTTTATAGGTAAACATTATGTTGGTTCTATTATTTGAATGCTTATCCTTAGACTAAGTTGAATGATTGGCTTAGCTTAAATTGATGCTTGTGAGACATGGGAGATACCTCTTAAATTATTATATTTACATCCTTGATCAAATGTCTTTACAAAGGATCTTACTCATGAAATTGATACAATATTTAATAAATATTATGAACATATGACATAAGAATAAGATTAAATGAGACGATTGATTATGAAACTTATTTCGATCCTCTCATCTATGTCATATTTATTGGTGAGCTTTAGTCAATCAAAAAATTATGATGTGACTATTTATCCTTATAAACCATTTGCATATGATGACCATGATTATAGTTTTATATAGTTTTGAAATATCACTTTGTCTTATGTAAACAATACTAAAGATAGATATTTTTATAGCATCATGTAAAGATGAAAACTTGTGTGTAGTATACTTTTTATAGTATTTTATGTGTAAGTGATTATAAATTTTTATAATAATCATGACGGGTACTTAGAGATTATGTTTTGGTCTAATTATTATTATGGAATATAATCTAGGGTATACCTAGGTGGTATAATCTTGTACTTGCTTATTTAACAATTATAGTGAGATTGTCTATTCATGTGTGAGTAGGGTGCTCATGCACAATAAGATATGATAGTATGCAATATCATATAATACATCATCTTAAATGTATATGATAAAATGTTAAATACTATAGTTATATGTCTAGACTCTCACCTTCATTTACTAATTAAATGTATGTGTTAGTTATTACTTACTTGATCAGTATGTTTTGTAATAGTTAGTATGATATCATGTATGCATGCATAAAACCTTGAGAGTATAATGAATGTTAGGTAAGACTTATTATGTGTGTTTGGAAACCATGACTTGATTTTCCATATCTAGTTGATTAATTTGAAGTTGTGTTTCCATGTATTTTATGACTACTTTATATGATTGATTATGGGAAAAACTAGTAGTTATGTCTTAAAACACTAGACTGTGATATTGTAGGATATCATGAGGTTTAGTTATTTGGAACTTATTTTGGTAGTTGGGAATATGCATTTTAATATGATTATGAAACATACTCAGATGGTATGAACTATAGGTTTTATTTCCTATTTGAGTTAAATAATTTATGATTCATTCATACATCGATAGAATAAAAATATACTTTACTTACTCCTATGTACAACATGTGGTGTGATATTATTGATAGGAGGATGTACTTAGTGTGAATATTTTGATTAAGTAATGTATAGCGAGATATTATCTTTGGTATGAATTATTTTCATATCAATGTGATATTTTTTAATATAACAAGTTTTTAAAGATATATTGCATGTTTAGTATTATCATAAGCACATGGGTACAAGCTTGTTCTCTAGATTATTTCATCATTATATCTACTTATCCATCAAAGGAGGTCTATTATTTAATATGTAATTATAAAAGGGATCATTGGTCCATGGTCGATGTGGAAAAGTGTTGGGATGATGTTCTTCCTCTACACAATAGTGCTACATACATGTGACTACACTTGAGATATAGTGATATACGAGTTGGTTCAACTCAAGCTTTGGAGAGCTTGGTATCTATTTATTATACTAGATTGAATACCTAAAATAAATTTAATTATAATATATATTTGTTATGTTTGAATAGTAGATGTTTTACTAGGGGACTAGTCATAATTTCGTTTCAATGTAGTTAATTTCCTTGGAGTTGCATAAGATAAATATTGTATTTGGTATTTAAATTTTGAAGTATTATTGTTCTAAGTTATAATTTATATATGTTATATGTTTTATTTTGTGTTTTGAATGTTAAGTAAGTTGTTTTAAAATAAATTTTTTTCTAAATTTTATAATTGAAAATTTATGTTTTGTAAAAGCTTATTTAGACATGTTCAAGACCATTCCAAATCATTTGGAGTGGAAAAGAGGAGTTTTGGTGCAAAAAGATGCATTTTTGGCATTTTTAAACCATTTTTGAGAAGGTGTTTAAGGGTTTTAATTAGTAAATAATATCATATATTATATTCAATAATATATGGTGTCCCTAATATCCCCTTTTAGGCCTCTATAATCAGATCCAAGCATAAGGATCAATAGAGCCAAGGATAATCTATTAGCTAAAAACTAGGCATGAAATAGGTTTTATACCGTTAATGGAAATTCAAGCACCTAAGAAGGTTTAAAAAAGGACTAAAAGGTAAATTTCATCATGATAAATCTTTTCCAAGTTTTGGATTTAGAAATCAGGCCATTGGTTCTTCATGCTAAGGGAAAATTGTTTTAGTTCAGTCTTGGATAGCTCATCAAATGAGGGTAGTTTTTATCTTGTTCTCCTCTATCATGATAAATTATCTCTCTCACCTCTTATAAAATTTAAAGGGTTCTCAAAATAGCCTTATTAAATTGGTTTTAATTTAGGAAAGGTCTGTAGCCTCACACACTAAGATAAAACTGCTAACTAACTCTTGAGTACCTTTAAAACTCAAGAGGCAGGTTTTTCTTGATTTTGGCCTTTCAATGTAGGAGTAGAAATGCAATAAAAATAATTAGGATTAAATATGTCATCCCAAATTATTCACATTGTTTTATCCTTTCTTTCACATTTTTGATCCTTAAGAGGTAAAAGACCTTCATGGTGAAGTGGTCTACAAGTTATCAGTAAGTAATTTCTTGATGTTTTTTGGGAGTTTTTCATACAAAAGAGATGGAGAGCATCAAGATATATGTAAAGGGAGTTAATATGATCCTTTTGGAATGTTTCTAATATTTTTAATGTTATTAATTAATTGGATTGTGTATTTTGGAAAAATAAAAGCCTTTTTAGGCTTAATTAGGGCTATTTAGGTTCTTAGTCCTAGATGTAACACTTTATGGAGAAATAGATAGTTAAAATGGGTTTATGAGAATTGAGAATGTCTCATGACCATGAAAACCATATATTAAAGCCTCAAATTACCCTAAGAGATCAAGCTCAATTTATGATTAAGAACACATACAACCAACCCTCCAAGGTTATCATTATGAAGGCTTTATCTCCATCTACATCTAAGTTCATAATACATCTGTAACTTTTGTTGAGGTAAATACCAAGAAAGGTATGTGGATTGAGAACTATGAATTAAATATTTAACTCTCATCATGAGAAGAACATCATATTCATGTTTGTGATCATCCTCAGAGTCTTCTGGCATCCAATCTTACACTCAGCCCATAGAAACACTAAATGTGTACCTACAACCATGAAGATCTAATAGTGGCATGGTGTCAAAGTAGAAGAAGTCAATAAGTAAAATCTCAAATTTTGAGTTTGAGTTAAATATTTAGTAAAAATAATGATGAGATATATAATGGAATATTCATTTCAACCCACCTTACATCTCTAACCAACTCATTATCAAGTATGAGATCCATAGATACCTACAACCATATAAAGGTGAAGTAGTGTCATGAAGCAGAGGGAGGTGTTAAAGTAGAAGAAATTCTAGGTATTAAAGGGTTAAACAAGTGTATAATAATATGATAATATATTTTAAACTTGAATATCTATAATGGTGATTATATATTCACTAAATGTCACTACCTTCACACATATTCCAACAAGGTACACAATCCATTAAATAGGGTATGCAAGCTTTATTGTGTTTTGAGTTATTGAAGTAAGTATTAATGTCTTAAGATGATTTTAAATTATTTCTTAAAGTTATTTATGTAATTTTATGGTTGAGTTGTCTTTATTATACCTTAGGTTCTCCATCAATTCATTGTGATATGTAATTTCAATGCACACCTATAACCACCATGTAAAAGTGAGGTATTAGCATGATATTGAGGTTGTATCCAACATAATTAATAGTAAAATGTAGTCCATGAAGTCATTATTAAGGTTAAAATGACATAAAATTGAACAAGGGTCATATCATGTTGAAATAAGTCTTACTAGACAAAGTTCCATACAATTATAGTCACCTACAACCACCCTATTTAGTCTTAGATAATAGTTTGAAGTGATCTTGGCTACAAGGTGTTTCGTAGGTATGTGAAATTATATAATATATTTTAAGGATCTAGGAAGAGTAATTATTCGAGGCTTCAATGATTTTTTTAGAGGCTGAAAGACTTTACTATGAGAATCATCATCTCTCTCATAGCCTCATGACCCCACATCCAAGCCTAAAATAGAGTTTAGAGGACAATTGCATGGAAGAAAGACACCACATACTATGAATATGGTTTTGGTGTAGAGAAGTAATTTAAATAGGAACAAGGAAATAGTGTTTATTTTATTAAGGATGATATATGGTTTGTGTTTTAATCTAAGTAAATGTTGACTGGAATATTTAGTGTATACAATGCCCCTTAAACAATATCAACCTTAAGATAATTTGAAAATGATACTTAGTGTATGGATGATGGTGATGAATGAGACAAGTGTCTCAATTTAGAATATGTACATTTACAATGGATTAAGGACATCATTAAAAATTAAATGAGCTAATTACATTTATTTGAGCATAAATGTAACCTGCAGGGGTCTTTAAGCAAATAGTCACCTATAGCTATGCTAATGTCTACTAAAGAAGGATGGTGGAAGTGTTTGAAAGTAGGTCATAAGATATTATAAAATATAAATTATGAAACTATATGTAAAATAAATATGAAAGTAGTTTTACATTGATAACAAACATCTTCAAGTATGCAAAGAGAAACCACCACTTACAATTGCATCTTGGCTTGAACTAGTAAGTGAAGTGATGGGTGAACTTAGTTTCCATGGTAGTGATAGTGAAAATAATATGGAATACAATAATAATCCTTTGAGTGTTATTAAATATAAAAAAGTTTTTATAAATTCATGAAGATGTCTTGAATAAATCATACACTATGAGATGACAATCTATAGTATTGAAATATGACCTACATCTTAGTGACATGAAGTTTTCTTAAGGTAATCTACCTAGTCACCAATGAGAAGAATGGGTTTATTTAAGAGTGAATATGATATTATTGAAATAATTAGAATTAAAATAGATAATGAAAAATAGCACTAAAACATTGATGACACCTATGAGAGATTGAAGATCAAAAACATCACCTATAGTTGTTTAATTGTGCTCTAAGGAGAGTTGTTGGTGTAAAGTATCTTAGCATAAGCAAGTGATATAAATAGGATAAATTGGAAGAACTAAGAGGATTCAGAGAAAGGTATTATGAAATTTAAGGTTAAAATAATGATAGGTCACTCTTTTTATTTGAGTCCAACCTGGAGGATGTAGTTCATACACCTGAGAAATATTGGTTACTAGCTTGTGCAATGAAGAAATCATGATATAGTGAGATGAATGGAATTGATATAGGAATTATAAAATTTTAAAGGTTTAGTTAAAGGTTAAAAAGGTTTATATGATGTTTTTAATACACTATGATCATCCCTTAGGGGTTATATACATAGAATAGTGTTAAGAAGTTTATTGGCATAGTGTGCTCTCACAAACATCATATGGAGATCTCCTTATGAAGGTTGTAGGGTTGTATAACTAGATGAATATGTTGAATTCAATCTTAATAATTATATAATCACACTCCAAACATCACTAATATATTATTATATCATGGCCAAGGTTGATCAAATGGTTTCAGACCATATACATAGTCATAAGCTTGAAGGTTAATTTAGGGAAGAGTTGAAGAGTTGAATATGCTAGAGAGGTGATCTAGCATAAAATTATGGTATATATGGTAATTATGAGATAGGTTAAGTTCTAATGAAATATATTAGGCCTAGATATCAAGGGATATACCCCCTAATTTTTTGCAAAGCTAAGGCACTCTCCAAGTAAAACACATGCAACTATTGATAGTTTTGGAGAAATTTATGATTTTGGAGCATCTATAGGTGGAGTTAGGTCCTCATTTTCAGTAAAAATTATATAAATGAATATTTTAAGATTTATATTAGATATTTATGGAAAAATTAATATTTTAATCATCAACTATTTTATCATAGTCATGTGCTTGTCTATTGATAGTCACCATTGGAGCTCAGAAGGTTTTTTAAAGAGTTAAGGTTTGACATAGGTTTTTAAAGTTTATTAAAGGTTTTAAATAACTAATAGATGATATTTAAGGTAATAATATGATATTTTAGTCAGTTAATACTAATTTTTTAAATTTAAGTGCCCTTGAGGGTAGGTTTAAGAAGAGGAAGCTAGATAGGCATGTGTAGTAATGATGGCATCCATGTGTTTTGGGTGGTATTTGAATAAATTAGGTCTGTGATAGGAAGGATAGAAATTTAAGAGAATATTAGGTAAGAATAAATCTCAAGTGATACAATAAATAACACCAAACCCATCCATGAAGGTTACACAGGCTTAATTGCCAAGAAACCTTAGAGTATAGAGAAAAGGGTAGATTACAAGTTTGTTAAATAAGCATGTCAAGAATTATCATTTAAATACTCACATATTGGAATGAAAAAATAATTTATAATATATAGATACAGTTATATGGTGGTATTATTTTTATAATTTATCAATAGTTTTGGCAACACTTTTGAAGACTCTGCATAGAACATAGTGAGATATGAAGATCCTTAGTCGAGCTCCAAAGATTTTCTAAGCAACTCCAAAGATGCTCTATCAAGATATAAACATGTTATATTTAAGTTTTGAATATATTATAATTATATATAAAGATTATTTATTGATCTATTAATATGTTATGTTAAAGCTCCTAAGATCTACCTGGTAGCTCTGAAGATATTCCAATGAAGCTACCAAAGAGCCTATTTTGACTAGTTTTAAATTTTTGATCTCATAAACCCATGAAATTACATATAATTAATTTAAACCAACAAATATAATATATTTTACTCTCTAAATTCCACATTTTACCTATTTTTCAATATAAATTGGCACCTATGGGTGTTTAAGAGGGCCAAAATGGCTTAAAATGCCCATTTTTGTAGGTCTTAAAAGGATAAAATTGAATAAATGCATAGAGGAAGCCTAATTATAATTGAATCACCATTATATGTCATTTTTATCCATTCCTATGGGTAGGGTTATTTTATAGTCTAAAATGCCAAAAACCTAAGTTTCTAATGATTTGTGAATGGTTTTATGTTTAATGGAGATTTCCACCATTGTTGTAGGCCTTAAAGGTGGCCTAAAACTTTATTTTATTCCTCATAATAATGATATGGATGTACTAAATCCTTATACATGTCTAAAAGTGGAACTCATGCTGGAAAAATGGCCTTGAAAATAATTTCTAGGATAGCCAATTGAAGATGGCTTGAATTTGAAGACCTCCATTAATGGAGTCTAAGGGATTTGTAGGTTTCATTGTGAATTTTTAGGTTGGAGGATCAAATGAGTTAGAAATGAAATAAAAAACTCAAAATGTATCCCTTAAGGTTATTACATTCATCAAATGTTAGAGTTAATAAGCCATATTTCCAAGTAGCTTCTAAAAGCCAAGTGCATATGGGGCATAGAAGTTGTGCACCAAATTTGAGATTCATGAAAATATTATCAAAATGATAATGCAAACCAAAAATTAATGACACCAATATAAATAGATAAAAAAAGGTAAATCATAATATTTAAAGTACTCTTACCATCATTATTACCTTCTCATAGCTCCATTACAAGACTTGAAATTTTAATGCTTGAGTTAATAAACTTGAGATGCTAGATTGTTGGTGATAGCTTGACAATGTCTTCCATAAGATAAGATGGATATGGATTTTGCTTGGATTGGGTTGATGAGTGAGCTGATGGCTTATGCACTTGATCATTGACTTATTCATTAGCTTGAACAAGGAGAAGTCTATTAGTTTAAAGGTTAATGAAGGAAGATCTTATGGTCCAAATTTGAATTTGAGCCAATAAGATCTAGGGTGGAGGATTTTTCATGGATTTTTTAATTTCTTAGAATCATTTAAAATAGAGTATTCTAGAAGAAAAGGGATAAAATGGAGAGATTTATAGAATTATCCAATTCTATAAATCTCTTCCTAGGGTTTTAGGGGTTTAGGAGAAGCTAATATAGGGTGGTGGGTGGGTAGTTGGGATTTTATTGAATTTTAAATTGGCTAGTGGGATTAGGGAGTATGTTAGTAGTTAATAAGTTTTGTTAGCAGTCTAATGATGGTATTAATTATTTTTTAGGCTAGGATAAAGGTTACATGAGATATTGGTATGGGTATGGGATTTAGGCAAAGGGGTTATTGTGAAAAGAAAATAGTCAATTTTTATGCTAAATTAGCATAAACTAGTTTAATTAGAAAGGAATTAGTATGATTAGTGGGGTGAGCACATTTTAGTGAATGCATTTTCCCCCTCTTTGAAAGGTCATTATGAGAAATTAGAATAATGGTCTTTCAAAAATAAATAATAATATGGATGATTGGATGATTGATGGTTGATAAGTAAGATGAAGGATGCTAATGTGATGCCCCCTCGAGGAAGAATGTAGGGAGACAAACTTACCCAGATGGTGACTCAATTAAAACATCCCAGGGTGGGAAATGGTTAAAGTTGATGTGGGATGAGATATTCATTAGTGGATTATAAGGATGCCCTAGTTGAGATAACAAACTTGAATGATGGGTATAGATAGTGGACATTTTGTCAAGAAAGTGATTTGGTGATAAAAAGGTGGTTTGATAAAAAAAATTGAGTGATTGATGGGTCCAGTAGCAAGGACACATGCTCTGGAAGGCTCAAAAGGATAAGATAATGATAAGGATCTACTTGTCATAAAATTTGGGATTTAATTAATTTTTTTGTAATATGTTATGTTTTTATGATAAAGATCCACATTAGGGATAGTGATAATGGATAATGATTTATAGAATATTGACAAGGATGTGTTTAGAGTTATAAAAGGGACCCATCTTAGTATGGTTAGTTATTGTATGAAAACAAAAATTTTAACAAGGGTGGGTAAGTTATTTTTGTGGGATGTTACTAATGGTTATAATAGATATTGAAAGGGATTTAATTAGTTTTGGGGAGAAAATGGTATGGGGTGAGGGGGGGTAGGGTAGGTGAGGGGTTGATATATGCTAAGGGGAGCTATGGGGGAGCTCAATTGCACACATCACTTTTAGAGATATATATCTCAAACTAATGATGGACCACATTCCTTGAGCTTCCCACCATA
>JARHVA010004651.1:1257500-1487183 GCA_037957365.1 Torreya grandis
AAAGTGAGGTGAGGGTGATATAGGAACTATGTATTGGCCATTCATGGTTATTGAGCATTTAAGTTCATGACAAGGCTTGAATCATAGGTTAGAAAACAATAGGTCGGGATAAATCCCTCTAGGAATGAGAATCACAGTGACCCCATTATAAGGATAACTATCAATAATGATAGTGGGAGATGATGTACAAAATTTTAGGCATGAGGGACAATGGTTTATTATGACATAGTTGAGGCTAAGAGAAGACATGTCTATCATAGGGATCTTGGTGAAAAGTGTAAATATAGACAATGAGTGATGATAGGGTGTGGGGATGTGAATAATATCTCCAAGGATAGAAAAATTACTTAGGAAGATCCCTCTAACAAATGATCCATGGGTAGCCCCTGATGTCTTTATTGTCTAGATGTTGCTTTTTGATTAAAATTCCCACTGATTTGAGACTAAGGCTAGGTTATCCTTACCATGGCACTGGGAACCAATTTTCACCATGGTACTTTCCCAAAGTGCTAGCATGTTGGTTTTCACCATTAGACAAAATTTTTTTGTACATATTGATTGGTGATGATTGGATAGGGAGAGGGATGGGTGGTCTTATAGATAGAGGATACTAGGATTAGGCATAAAATATCTTGAGGTGCATGATGTTCATGGGATCATCCAATTACTCTCCTTTAATTGTGGCCAACTTGTATTATCTAGAGCCAAATTTAGTAATAATAATATAGGAGCCTAGCCAATTTTCTTCAAAAATCCCCTTCTTGTCTATTTTTTCATTAGTATTTTTTTGATTTTCCTTGAGAACTAGGTCAGCCACTTCAAATTCTCTGGCTTGAATTTTCTTGTGATATTTATTTTTAAGCTTACTTTGATATGCCTGAAGGTGATTCATGGCCCTCTTCTATTTTTCATATAGGATATCCAACTCTTGTAGTTAATCCTATTGGTGTTTATGATCAGTGATTATGCCCCATAATGAGAGATGAAGAGAATGGAGTTATACTTCCATGGGTAGTATATATTTATCTCCATATAACAAGGCATTGGGGGTGGTTCTTATAAGTGTGAAGACATTGGTGTGATAAGACCATAATGCTAGATATAATTGAGTATGCCAATTATGTCCTACTTGATTGATAGTTTTCTTTAGGATATTGATCAAAGTCTTATTTGTTTCTTTTGTTTATCCATTTCCTTAGGGGCAATAGGGGGAAGAAAAATGTTATGTAATGTGATACTTTCGACATAATTCCTCCACATCTTGATTCTTGATAGATTTTTTTTAGATGAGATAATATTGGTGGGGATGGAAAATCAGAAAACGATTTGATTAAGGATGAAATTTGATATCTAGAGGCTAGTTGTGTAAGTTAGTGGCATTGCCTTTACCCATTTAGTAAAATATTCTATAGCTATTATAATAAACTTATGTCCATTTAAAGAAGTGGGATTGATTTTTCCAATTAGATAAAGACCCCATATATAAAAATTCCATGGACTCATGATGGGATGGAGCTCTTATGCTGGTGCATGAATAAGAGTCCCATGCTTTTGACAAGCCACATAATTTTGCATGCACTTGCAAGTGTCTTGTTCCATGATTAGCCAATAGTACCCTATATGGAGGGGATTTTTGGTAAAATCCATTCCACTGATATGCCCACCACAAATACCATCATCAACCTCCTTGATATCTTGAGTAGCCTCATTCGATGTGAGACATCATAATAGGGTTCCATCATAACATCTTTCATAGAGAATACTACCTAAAATGGTGTAATAGGTGGTTCGATGGATGAAGGATTTATGTTGATGGTAATTAAGGTTAGGGGGAAGGATATTATCATGAAGGTACTAGTATATATCATGGAAATAAGGAAGACTAGGATTATCAATAACACAAATTTGGAGAGGAGCTAGTGAGTGATAGGCCAAGGTAATTAAGTTTTCAATCATAAAATTACCTTCCAAAAAATATTTAAGAAGGTCAATGAGAGAGTATAAGGTGACCATGGATTTAGATACCTTATTTTTTTATCATGGTACTTGCTCAAATGTGATGGATTTAAAATTGGTTTTTAATTGACCCACCAATTATTTATATGGGAGCAACTTCTCATCTTTTGTTTGGAATTCTTCAATCACCTATTTGATAATTAGTTGATAGTCCCCAAATACCTGTAAATTTTGGATGTTCGATTGGATATCAAGATGGAGTCCTACTATGAGGACTTAATATTCTAAAATATTATTTATACAAGGGAAGTCAAGATGAAATGGCTTAGGAATAATATCACCTTGAGGGGTGACTAGTAGGATCCCTACCCTTGACCCATGAGTAGTAAATGAGTTATTGAAATATAACTTCCAACTTTATATTTGTGAAGTGTTCATGATGGACTCATTTGGGAAAGGAGTAGTGATGGTCTCAATCGATTCCAATGGAGATTTTACTAGTTTATCAATGATGACTGATCCTTTTATATCTTTCTAATGGATGTATTCAATATCAAACTCACTGAGTAGCATGATGCATTTTTCTACTTGACCTGTTAATCCTAATTTGAATAGGAGATATTTTAAGGGATCTATTTTGGCAACTAACAATATTTAGTTGTTAAGCATATAATTTTAGAGTTTTTATGATGTAAAAACCATAGCTAAACATGCCTGCTCAACTGGTATATAATTTAGCTCATATGATATTAGTGTGAAACTAAGATATTAAATGGCTTGTTCCTTTCCTTGATCATTATGTTGTGAAAACAAAGTGCCAATGGCATATGGTGTAGTAGATATATATAAGAGCAATGGTTTACCTAGAATTGGTGGAGAAAAAATAGGTAGATTTGACAAATATTGTTTAAGACTTTAAAAAGCCTTTTGGCATTCTTCATTCCAATGAAAAACTATCCCTTTCTTGAGCAAGTGTGTAAAAAGATGACATTTATCAGTGAGCTATGAAATAAAGTGCCTAATAGCTTGAATCTTTCCTTGAAGACTATGAAGTTGCGTAATCATTCAAGGAGGTGACATTTTAGTTATGGCTTGGAACTTTTCCAAATCTACCTCAATACCTTTTATTGCTACAATGAACCTGAACAACTTGCCTGATGTTACACCAAAGACTCTTTTAGAATTCAATCGTACCTTATATTTTCATAGTATTTCAAAAAATATATGGAGTACAGGATGCTTAGATCATAAGTGAGACTTCTATAAGAATCATCAACATAATCTTCTACTATATCATGCATCATGTCATGGACGATGATAGTCATTACTCATTGATAGGTCACCCTTACATTTTTGAGGTTGAAAGGCATGAATTGATATAATAATGTGCCCCATGGGGTGATGAATTATATTTTGTGCTAGTCCTCAAGGGAAATTTTAATTTGGTTGTATCCTAAGAAACCATCGATGAGAGAAAACATCTCATACCTAGTTATAGAATATTCAATCATATCAATATTTATAAGTGGGAAATAATCATTAGGACATCCCTTATTGAAGTCTCAAAAGTTAGTACACATCCAAGTTCTACCTTGAGGTTTTTGAGACAAGGAAATATTGGATATCGAATCAATGTAGTCAATAGGGTGAATAAATCCTTCATCCAAGAATTTTTATAAATATTCTTTGGCCAATAATGCCACCTTTGGATACATATTATATAATTTTTGTTTGATGGGTTTTGCATTAGGGTGGACATCAAGGTGATGGACCACTAATGAAGGATCTAGGCCTGGCATATCTTTGTAGCTCCATGTAAAATCATCAATAAATTCTTTGATGAATGCAATAATAATTTTGTGCTTCGAGTGAGTGAGAGATGCCCCCAATATCACAATCTTAGGTATTTCTTTGGTCCTAATGTTTATTTATATGACTTCCCTAATGAGTGAGGGAGATTGATCTTGTAGATAAGGGGTGTAGTTAATTTTTGGTATGTCAGAGGTGATAATTCTAGACAACTGAGTATCAATGTCCAAATAATCTTTTGATTGGGTGGGGTTGAATGGATTTCATCTAGATCTATGGAGAATTCTCATTCTTCTTCTAACCTTTCATCATCATCTTGAACACTAAATGATTTTTGTTATCCAAAGTATGTTGATTCACATAAATTGATAAATAATCCTTTCTTGTATTGTCTAGATGGCATAAATTTTTTGGTCCCCATCTATAAAGAATGGCCTTATCATTATAAAACATGTAAAAAGTTAAAATACTATTTGGTATCCCAATATATGAGGTAAGGATAATAGAGGGAGATGTTAATGGTGGAGATGTAAGTGTTGAAAAAAAGGTTAGAGGAAGCTATCTCTTTGAATTGGCTACAAACAAAGCCTATTTCAATATCTTCATCAAGGAGAGCTTGCTCATTAGTCAAGATAGATTCCACAATGATATTTAATTGATCAACATCATATGGCTTGTACCCTTGACCATAGTAAGATGAATTATCTTGGACACTTATGGGCTCTATTCAACCCTGTTCCTACCTTCTTATTCTCTTTCCTTTATAATTCATGTTCTCTATCATGTAGTGGACTTTTGGATAAGTTTGTTTGGCTAAAAATAAGATATAATCATTGGGAAAGATCTAGCCAAGAATCATCCCCATATTAAATATGTTCATCATATAAGAACCCTACACTTTCAAAAGTTGTAGGCCCAAATTGATATTTTTTATCCTTGACTTCCTTCATCTCATGGGACTCATAACTTTAGGGATACATCAAGGGATGGCCAATGAAAATGGTTTTATACTCATACTCACCACAACATGTGGATGTGATTTTAAATTTAGTAAGATATAGTGTTGGGGTAGATGTGGATGCTATTTGATTAAGAGAAATATATTTTGCAACTATAGGACTGAGGATGGTGTTTTTAGTGTCTTCAGATAATGATGGCAGAGTAAATAGATCAATTTGATAATTGTGATGGTTGATGATTTTATAATGGTGACTTCCATTCCTAAATGAGGGAATTAAATATATTGATGAAGGGTAGATGGGATGTCTTGCATTTTTTGGATCTAAGGTCTCCTGAGAAGTATATTATATGGCAGGTCCATATTAACCACATTTACCAAGGTTTGGTGAACTATGGGTCCCATAGTGATGGAAAGATAAACAAACTTAATGGATGGCCACTCATTATTTTCATATACTTTTATCATGATAAGATTAAGCCTAGGATATGATTCAGAGTATCCCAGCTTTTTCAAGAAGTTCACATTGCATAGGTTGAGTGTCGATCCTCCATCTATAAGAACATGAGAGACATGGTAATGGGAAATGGAAACTTCAATGTACAATGGATAATTATGGTGTGGGCCAACTAGTTGTCAATCCCAAGCACTAAAATTGAGTTTTTGGGATTGGGATAGATAAGCTACTAATCCCTGAAACTAGCTTGTGTCGAGGTTACTAGGCACCTTTAGATCATTAAGCACTTGATTTAATATTTCCCTTTGCAAAGTGGATGTTTTAAGGAGCTCCATAAGGGAAATTTGGGTGTGGGTCTTCCCTAGTTGTTGAATAGTATCATAAGACTTATCAAACCCATTTTTAGCTTTCTTATAAGTGTTCCCCCTCAATGCAATAGAATAAGTGGATGGTTGTGGGGATGATGATACTAGAATGACTATTTTGTTACATTGGGTGGTGATAGTATAATTGGTTATGGCTAGGTTAATCTTCAAAATAGGAGATGAGGAACTATCATATGTAGGTATATTATAGAGTTTTATGGTATTAATGTAATGATATGGTACAATTTGGTAGTCTATGTAATTAGAAGAGGATGCTTGACCCTGGTCTCATTATGGTCTTTGATTCCTTTACTCATGTTTGGGAAGAGAATTTTTATAGATACCTAGTTGTCCATTTATTGATTGACTAGGGGTTGAATCTCTTCCTATTTCAATATCACCTCTTTTAATAAAATATTATACATAATTATTTAGTCACATCCTATTCTTAGTATCATGTCTTTTTGGAATTTACAATATTCATCATCATGATACCAATCCAGTTTGGGCCGATGACCATCTATAGGTATAATTTTTGGTAAAGTAGTCATGTTGGCCAAAAATAACTAATCTAACATAGTTTCTAATGGGATCCAAAAACTTTTAAGAGGTCACTTTCATGTACAGTGTCTTGGCTTGCCCTGAGGAACCTTAATGGGAGAAACATGAGGTTATGGTGGGGGGCCCTTTCCTTTGTATGTTTTGGACATGTTACACTTGTTGTTTTGAGTCCATCACCCCATTTCCAAAAAAATTCTTATTTTTATTAAAGACCTTGGGTTTGTTTGAAAAGTATTTTTCTATATTTGAGGTGTGCTCATTATGAGAAAATAGCTTGATGGTTCCTTTTTCTATGAGGGAATCTTCAATTTGAATTCCCTTTTCTTTAATCTCATAAAAAGTTTTTTCACACTATAGTTTTAGCTCATATTTTAATTCTACATTAAATTTATCTACAAATATTTTGGCCAACTCTTTTCTATGTATAATACATCTCAATCAGCTTGCCAATGTTTACCATCATTGTAGGAAATAGACAAGGCTTTTTCCATTTATTTGCTTTTTATTATAGAGGTCAATAATGGATATATCATGTTTGATGTTGAAAAAGAAATTTCTAAAAAATTGCTCCATTAGTTCTCTAAAGCATGATACTGACGCCTTAGGAAGGTGCATGAACCATTCTAATTCTAGTCCTATTAGACTTTTAGGAAAGAGCCTTAATAGATAAGCATCTTCATAGGCTACTTCATGACAAGTGACATAAAATTATTGTACATGATCCCTTGGGTATCCTTTCCCCTATAGTTCTCAAAATTTGGAACCTCAAAATGTGAGGGGAATGGGATCTATAGAATGTTGATATCTAAGGGTGATGATAAAAAATCCTCATATTTGTATTAAATGGATTGGGACCTAAGATACACTTGTTTAAGGGTTTCCTTCATCATCCTCCATTCTTGGGTGAAGTTAGTATCCCCAAGAGGATTGATAGTTTAGTTATGGCCTTCTTGCAAAGCATGGGTAGGATGGTTATTATTGGTGGAATGACTAGTATGGCTATTATTGTTGACATTATTTGGATTTTGGGCATCATGGGTGGTGTTGATATTATCACATTATGGGGATAGTGGGCATTGATTTTGAAGGAGCTTAATTTATTTTGTAAAATAATAAAAATGATCCTCAATGGAAGCCCACCTTTTGTTAGCCTCAGTATGGTGATTAACAAGAGGTATTTGTTGGTCTCTTTCATATAGAAACCCATGGTCTACTTCTTGATGAATATTTTGTTGTGGGGATGTGTATGGGTAGATGATATTATTTAGGTGGGTGCAGTCATAATTGGGTGGTAATGTGCCCCTGATTTCTATACTCTGAGCTAATACTTCATCAAGATTTTCATATAGTTTTTAGTTGATGAGATTATGAACACCATCATTATTGAGGAGGTTATTTCTCTCATTTTTTAATCAAGGTTTAGGGATATCATTATGAAAGTCCTCATATTACTAATTTGGTTCCATGACTTGCCCCCTAGTATTGTCATCTTAATTAGAGCCTTTTCCTATGCAGAATTGAGCTCAAGTTTGGATAACCATGGTGATAGACTAAGAGGATGAAATATGATGAGGTGTGATTAAGGGTCTCCTAAATATAAGCCTTGGTTTAAAATATTAGACTATTAATGGTCAAATGGAGAATATTTATGGATAATGTAACTAGAAATTATAAAGAAACAAAAGTCTTTTAAGAGATCAATCTAGTAAAAGACAAAAGAGGATGATCGGATAAAATATATTTTTCAACTATCAAGTGGACAAATTGATGGGTGTTAGAGGAAAAAGATACTAAAT
The DNA here is from genome assembly GCA_037957365.1 of Torreya grandis. Classification (NCBI taxonomy): domain Eukaryota; kingdom Viridiplantae; phylum Streptophyta; class Pinopsida; order Cupressales; family Taxaceae; genus Torreya; species Torreya grandis. The sequence continues at coordinate 1,265,403 of JARHVA010004651.1, forward strand.
AGGTATAAATTATAGTGATGGATGCTAGATTGGTACCTTATAAGGGTATGTTTGATGATAATTTTAAGTTGTGATAGGATGATTAATGATATGTGGGAAATAAGAGACCACCAATAGTTTTATCCTTTGTCCTTAAATAATATTTAAAAGGGTGATGGGAGAAGTCAATGGTGATATATGAGATGTGATGTAATAATGTATGGACAAGGGATACTATTTCAAGATAGATTAATGAAGTGATAAAGTGATGGCTACACATAATGAGGGATTAGTAAGAAAAATATGGAGCTATAGATGGGTATGGATGAACAATCCAATGAGGATGAGATAAGACAAAAGAGATAGATATGATATATAGATAAATGGGAGTGGATTTATTAGAAGGATACCTAATTGGATATAACTCAATGATGAACAATAAAAAGAGGATGGTACTAAATGGATGACAAATGTAAAAGGTATGATAGTGATAGGTGGGATATGGAAGTGTGATGATATGAGAATAGAAAAATGAGGCTAAGATGTATGATGTGAAAAAATGTATGGAGAAAATGATATGGATGAGGTGAGGACCTAGATATAAAGGGGGAGATTTATATTGATGCAATGAATATGCGAGTAAAATTAAAATGGGATACCATGATGGAAATAAATAGAGTGAAATATGGATCACCAAATGGGAGGTGAATATGGTGTGGAGGAGATGATGAATTAGTCTACATGAAGGGTAATAATATGAGGTAAATATGATATGATATAAAAATTTAGGTTGTGTTGGTATAGGTGTGAGGGGATGGAGTAGATAGAATATGGTTGGGATAAAAAAATGGTTAAGATGAGGACAAGGTAATATGGATTATATGATTATTATGGATATATAATGGGGGTGTATGGATGGATATGGGATGATATAATGCTAGGAATAAGTGTGGATATTGTGTGGGAATGAATAATAAGTGGAAACAAATGTACATGGGATAGTGTATGGTGATGTTAAAAGAGAAAATGGATGGAAGAAAGATAAATGTAGAGAGTAGACTAAATAGATTTAATGAATTATGTGGTGGTGAGATTATATAAGGGTAATATATATGGGATGATTACCAATAGATTGACTATATGTATAAATAAAATATGATGACTTAATAAGTGAGAGTGTGGGATGATATAAATACAAGATGGGTGTATAAGTGGGTGATTGGTGTAAAAAGATGGATTATGTGGATAATAAGATGTGATAGAAAATAGTAACTATATGAGGTTATGGATGATGAATGTAGATGGAATAAAAGATAATGGATCACTATGTGGGGGAGTGTAATGAGATACATAGATTAGATGGTCAACCCAAGACAAAATGGGGAATAAATGTGTTATAGAGGTGAATAAATATACAAGGATGCAAAACAAGTAATAAATATTATGGAACAGATATAGATGAGAAAAGGATGTATTAAAGTATAATAAAGAAAGATGTGAAAAGATGATTGGTGCTAAGTGAGATGGATCATATAATGTGTGGGTAGGATAAGGAAATGAAGATGGTATGGATAAAAGGATATGGGAAATGTGATCATCAAAAGGGATATGATAAAAGGGTATTGGATGCTAAGTGGTATAGGATGTGTGTAGACACAAAATGGTGACTAAGTGTGAGATTATGAAATGATATAGTGTAATGATGAGTATGGGTATATGGTGGTCAAAATATTTTTCAAAATATAGGAATAAGGATGATAATAAAATGAGTGTGGGAAATTATATGTGGATGAAGATAAATGTGATGGAATGGAAAAGAGATGATATGCTATAGATAGTCAAGATGGGATGATTATGGGATGAAATAATGAGATGAAGATATAGTGATGGGATAATGGAAGTGATCTTATAGGCTTATAAGGTGTGAACACAAAAATTATGGGTGTGGCTAACTCAGCTATCAAACAAAATGGGTTTTGTCACAACACATAAATAGTCATGCATAATTACAACCCTAATTAGTAAATTGTATGGGAGTGTAATGTGATTTCCACACCATTTATCAACTAGACAAGTGAGGATGTAGTCTAGTGACCCATTATAGAATCTACTGAACCCTCTTAACCTTGCTTGCACTTTATGGTCACTTGGCTACTATTCCTAACATAGGTAATGGAACCCTTGCTACAGCCATAATCCTCTATTCTAAGGTTTATGTAAGGCTCTAGGGGAGTCCCTAATATATGTAATGATATGTTGGGGCCCAAGTATATATAGGAAGATATCTCATTTCCCTAGGTATATGGAATTAATCATCCCCAACTCCATAGAACCCTTTACGGGAAATTTTTCTTAGGTCATAAGGATAATCTCTCTTGATTGTTATACTCAATTAGAACACAAGTTGTGTTTACCAAATGGTGCTGAAGTCCAAGACACTAATCCATAAATACTAATCCATGTATATGGTGATGAAATACATGTCATTTGATATCTTAATAGAGGGATTAAATAAATAAGCAATCTCATGATACAATTAATTAACTATTTCTAATTACCTATGTGAGCTTCACATGATATGAAAAATTATGTAAATATAATAGACACTCACATAATAGTCAAATACAAGAAAGAAGATAATGATTTATTAAAATATAAACTATGATAATTATTAAACAAATTAATTAAAATGTCACCCCTCCTTACAAACATAAAAGTTAGGGATCAATAGGGGTACCTTGAAAATTTTCTCCAAGACTTGCAAAAAAGATTAGTTATTTGAATTCTACAATCTTCCAAGTACATAGGACAATGCCGCAACTAAAATAGTCAATCTTGATACTAGGATACAATACCACTACTAATTAAACATGATATTTTCTAAAATACCACTAAAATAATTGACAAAACTACAACTTATCACTAGATTTAAATAGTGATATTGTATGTCTTAAACTAATTTCACCTATTTATCCTAATAAGTCCAAAAAAATCCTATAGATTATAAAAGAATTACAAGGCCTTGGTTTTAGTAAAATTAATAATGATTAAAGGACTATAAAAAAAATACTAAACTGATCCTAAATATGCTATCCTACAATATCGCTTCTCTAAGTGACAATTTTTATATGTACAAGTCAATCTGTGATTATGGAAGTTATAATATTGCAAGTGTTAACAAAATCAACAATAATGTGATGTCAGTATCTTATTTCAATCCTGATAGATCCTAAAAAATAAAATTTTCCTTTACAAGATAATGCTAAAACAACCAAATGACATCAAGTAAAACACAATGAGGGATTTTTCCTAAGGTTAATTATGAATAAAAAGATGATTTTTTGACAAAAGGTGATACTTTAAAACTTACAGTACCCATATATCCTAATTTTTATCCAAAAAAAGGCTAGGTGAAATACTAATAGAGAATCAAAGGTTGGTATGGGAGGAACTTTACCATTTTATGATGATCAAACAATATCGCTACTGGGAACAACAATATTGCTACTTACAGGGCAATACCACTATTCAAAAAGTCATGAGATTGTTGAGGGTAAACAAAAGCTTCTTATTTGTTCCAGGGTGATGTTCTTATCTTATTTATTGCACACAATTTTAATAACAAAGGTAAAATATCCTAAAAAACATAAAATGATCAAAGACAATAAATAATATTGTGCTCATAATTATTTTTTGCAGTACCGCTACTAAAATCTATGTTACCACTATTATCAATTAAATATCATGACTTTTATAGTGGTGGGATTGTTGGATATAAGTGGATATCCTTCTTTGATTCTTAAAAGGTCATTATCTTACCCTGCATAACATAAACAATACACCTATATAAATATTTCACTATCAGCTTAATAGATGTTAAAATGTAAGACTATTAGTAGAGATCGTAATACCACCACTAAAATTGATGATATCAATACTAGAAGGGAAATACCATGACTATAAAAATATTAATATTTTTCAAACTTAAAACCTTACTTAAACCCCTAACTAATAATAACTATGTTGTAATACCATGATTAGTGTTGACAATATCACTACTGTAATATCGCGACTTGTAGGGCAATACTACTACTTTCCTAAATTATGTAAAAAACTCAAAATCCACTCTTTGTTTAAATTAAAATTGGTCATATAATTACCTAAAATGATTCCAAAAAAAGTGTTAGCCTAAATAAGGGAGGTTTGTCCCATTGTGGTAACCAAAATGTTCACCAAATTTGGGATTCAAGAAAATATTATCAAAATGATAATGTAAACCCAAAATTAATGACACAAATAGAAACGGATAGAAAAGGTAAATTATAATGTTTAAATTACTATTACCATAATTTTTACCTTCACTTAGATTCATTCCAAGACTTGAAATTCAATGCTTGAGATAATAAACTTGAGATGTTGGATTTCAAGTGATAGCTTGACAATAGCTTCCTTAAGACAAGATGGATACAGATTTTGCTTGTATTGGATTGATGAGTGAGCTAATGGATTATGCACTTGATCATTTAATTATTAATTATCTTGAGCAAAGAAGAGTTTCTTAGTTTTATATGTTAATGGAGGATGATCTTATGGTCCAAATTTGAATTTGGGCCATTAAGATCTAGGGTGGAGAATTTTCCATGGAATTTTTAATTCCATGGAATCCTATAGAATAGAGTATTCTAGAGGAAAAGGGATAAAATGGAGAGATTTCTAGAATTATCCAATTCTATAAATCTCTTCTTATGGTTTTATGGGTTTAGAAGAAGCTAATGTAGGGTGGTGCATGGGTAGTTTATATTTTCTTGTTTTTTAAATTGGCTAGTGGGATTAGGGAGTAGGTTAATAGTTATTAGATTTTGTTAGGGGTTTAATGAAGGGATTAACTGGTTTTTAGGCTAGGATAAAGGTTACATGGGATATTGGTATGGGTATGGGATTTAGGCTAAGGGGTTATTGTGACTAGAAAATAGGCAATTTTTATGCTAAATTAGTGGAAATTAGTTTAATCTAGAAAGAATTAGTATGATTAGTGGGGTGAGAACATTTTAGTGCATACAGAAGCCAAGTGGAGGAGTTTTATGGAGTTGAGGAGAAATATGTAGCATTTAAATAAAATTATATATTTTTGGAGTCTCTTCTCAAGTTAGTGGATCATGACATCATCTTCGTCAATAATATTATGTCCTCTAGTATGTTCTTAGGCCAATGGGAAATCTTGAAGACCTTTTTTGACATTGGAGGGTTAATTTTCTAAGTGAGATCAGTGTTTAAGTGGTTTGGAAGTTTTTGAAACTCATCTACCTTTTCCTCTTCTTTGTGAGAGATCCATGGAGGGTGGTTGATTTGAACTTATTTATTTTTGAAAGTTTTCTTCTCCTTTCCCTTCCCTTTTCTTATATATATTATTAAAACCAATAAAGAGAATGAATTGATATTAAATAGCTTACCAATGTTCCAAAAAATATAATGAAAATCTTATTATATAGCCATAAAAGAGACACATAAAAAATAAGGATGTGGGTGGAAACAAAATTAATGGGCATCATAAAATAGATTTATTCATGCAACATACTTACCTAAGTGGTTAAAAACACTATAATAAAAATATACCTTAGTAAATAGCCTAAGGTATAACTAATATGATAATACCCTCCATTAATGATGAAACCAACAACAAGACCAAGTTTATCCCTGAATTTTATGAACTTTTCTTAACCAAATGGTTTGGTCCTTATATCAACTGCTTACTCTATAGTGGGTCAATATAAGAGACAGATGTCTTCACTTGTAACCAACTGTCACATGTAATGATGGTTAACGTCAATGTATTTGTTCCTATAATGGAATATTATATTCTTCACCATCTTTAGAATACTCTGGTTGTCACAAAAAATTAGAGTGGGATTTGATGACTCAAATTGAAGATCCTCCAAGATTTTTTTTAACCACATAGTTTCACAACCTACACTAACCACAAATTTATACTATACTTATATTGAAGATAATTCCACTATAGTTTATATTTTTATCTACCATTGAAAAACTCCTAAACTAAGAGTGAATACGTATCATGTTGTAGATTTTCTTGAATTTATTGATCCTACACAATCATTGTCAAAATATCCTAAACACTCAAAATCTACAGACTTATTATACAGTATAATAAAATCAAAAGTATCTTTGACATATATTAATACCTATTTTAAAGATAAACAATGTACTTCATATGTTTTATACATGAATCAGTATAGAAAACTCACTATAAAATAAATATCTAGTCTAATGGTAGTAAGGTAAATAAGACTACCCACTAGCTGCCAATACACTATTTTATTGATTGAAAGTGAAGCACTATCAGTTGAAATTTTAGTTCCAACTTCCATAGGTGTGTGATTTGGATTACAATCCATCATTTTAAACCTTTATATAAATTATTTGACATACTTATTCTATGACATGAATACAAAAAATCACTTTTTTAAAACTTAACACCCAAATAATATTACAGTAGTCTTAAGTCTTTCATGTTAAAACTAAAATAACTATTAGCCTTCATTTGTTGAATGAGACTAGTATTACTCCCAGTGATGGTTGTATCATCAACATATATAATTAAAATCAAAATATCATCACCATACACATTTAAATAGATATTTGGTTAATTACACCTTTTGAAACCAAACTCCTTAAGATATGATTCTATTTTCATATACCAGGCTCAAGGAGCATGGTTAATTCCATATAAGGACTTGATCAACTTGCAAAAAAAATGTTCATTACGAAGAACCTAAAAACATTATGGCTAAACCATGTAGACTTCCTCCTCCATATCTCCCTTCATGAAAGCACACTTGACATCCATTTTGTGTACCTACCATGTAAATTGAGCAATAATAACAACAATCAAATAAAAAGTTACCATATTTGTAATAGGAGGAAAAATTTCCTCATAATCAACCCCTTCCTCTTATGAAAAACCTTTTACAACAAGTATGGCTTTGTGTTTTACCAAGGAACCATCTACTTTTCATTTTACCTTATAAATCCATTTACAACTAATGGATTTATTCTTGGTGGTAGCTTTATGAGCTCCCAAGTTTTATTTTTGAAGGAATCATATTCTAATTGCATGGTTTATTCCCACTCATTCTTCCCTTTGGCCTATAAAAATAAATTAGGCCCAACTACATGTAAAAATTTTTTTGTTAGAGAAAACTTTTCATGCTCACCTTTATTATTAAAATGCTTTCCTAATCTCAATATTCTTCCTTCCACACCTTGTGGCAAGTCTCCCTCTTTTAGTGCTTCTATTGTGGTAGAATACCACTTTGGCTTCTTTGGTTATTGTACTATAACCTCACAATGACCTATAATAATTCCCTCCCTAGAATGTGATTCCACTAATGAGTTAGAATCCTGGTCATATTTCACATCAAAACTTATAATAGAATCATTATAAAAAAATAATGACTCAATTTTGAAATTGTAGTAGTTTTTATGAAGTATTGGATCTTTTGATTTACTATGACATCTATATTTACCATAAATTTGTTAGTAAACACAAGTAATTTGTAGGCCTTTGACTACTAATTATACCCAAAAAACATGTATGCTTATCTTTTATCATCCAAGTTACTTCTCCTTTGATTAGGAATAACTAAAAAACTGACACAACCAAAAATTCTAAAATCACCTCCATTTGGAGTTCAACTTAACCGAGCCTCCTCTGGATTCATGTTCTTCAATGCTTTTATAGGGTTTTTGTTGAGGATGTATACTATTGTATTCACTATTTCTACCCAATATCTATATGGGACATTTTTTATTTAGACTATATAGCGAGACATGTCCATCACCATCCTATTTTGCCTTTTTAAAACTCCATTTTACCATGGAGTGTAAGGGGTAGTGTATTGCCTATGTATGCCTTCACTAGAACAAAAATACTTGAACTATTTTGATATGAACTCACCTCCATTATTTATTCCAAGATATTTCACTGATCATCCCACCTATTTTTCAACGATAGCTTTCCAAGTAAGGAAGTTATAAAAATAGCCATATTTCATCACTAGAAAGTATCCCCACTTTTTCCTAGAGAAATCATCAACCAATAACAAAAAATAATGGGATCCATAATGGGTAGGTGTCTTCATTAGACCATTAAAATCCACTTTGATTAGATCTAATACTCCCTTATCTCTCGCAGGTTTACCAATATCAAATGAATGTACAACTTACTTCCCCAACTAGCATCTAATACATACATGATGACTATTCTTAATATAAGGAATTGACTTAACTATCTTAATCTTACTCAATGTATTCAAATAATAAAAATTAAAATTCCCATACCTTTCATTCCATAGTGTATTTATTCTAAGAACCACTAAAAGTGAACTTTTCTTCGTGCTTTGTGGATCTACAAGCTTATACGAGCCTTTTTCACCAATCCCAATAGCAATAATATTATTATCTCTAGTAGTGACTAAACATTGTTTTTAAAATTTTACAACAAAAATAGATTTTGAAGTGATATCACTAATTGAAATCATATTTTTTTTAATATCAAGCACACATCTAACATTCTTAAATGTAAACCAAACTACACCATTAAAATTGATCTAAACATTACCATATTCCTTTAGAAAATGAGTTACACTATCTCCCAAAGATACAAATTCATTACTATTGTCATTTAAAAAAAAATATCCACATACCAATCCTTATGGCATGTATAATGGTGAGATGACCTTGAATCAATGTACCAAGATTGATCCACCATATAATTACCATTGGAAGCCATGAAAGTAAAATTAGTACATGTTTCCTCACCTTTACCTTCAACTATATTTATATGATGAGCTTTTTTTTTTGGGGTTATCCATATCATGTTATATTTTCCTATAATATTTCTTAAGATGACCAGGTTACTTATAGTAAAAACATTTCCACCTAAATATCTTATTAGAACCACTTACTTTTGAAGTTTCTATTAGAGAAATAGGAGTTTTACAAAATCGCTTACACTTTCCCTTGATGAAGAATGCACTTTTTGTAGAAGTAGATGTATACAAAACTAATTTTTCCTTCTATCTCTCCTTCTACAAGAGCAATGTGGATAAATTTTCAAATTCGATAGTCTACATCTCAAAAATTAGGTGCAAAGACTCCATAAATGACTAAAATAAAGGCGGAAGATTCTGCGTAACTAGAGCAATAAAATCTTTCTCATCAATAGGATTCTACCCAACCTTCAACTGATCACTGATGTCCTTGATCTATAATAAAAACTCAAAAATAGAGCCACCTTCCTACATCTTAGTGGAAAACAACAAATTATTCAAATATAATACCCTACTAGCTTCAGAAGCCTGATATTTAGAAGTAAGATTAATCCATAAAGTTGATGACCTAGTTGCATTTTCGACCTCTAAGATTAAATTATCTATTACTGATAGTTTTATCAACATAAGAGCCTCGCAGTGACATTTATCATAGTCATCAGTACATGTGATAGTATTTTTATCTTTGCCAAGCATTATTTGATCAAGATTCTAATATTCACATATCATCAAAACCTTGTGATTCCATAAACTTAAATTTTTGCCTATCAATTTTTGTGAATCTAGCAACAAGAGGTGTTTTAAACTAGCCATTTTAAACTAGTTAAAAAATTCAAATACTATAAAATATATAATGACTTTACACAAAATTTATCTTACCCATTGATTCAAATCACAAACTAGTCAATACCTCTAGTTTTTAGCAAAAAAGTAACATCATTTGGGAAATTTTAAACTTCCCATCTTTAAAAACACTAAAAAATGATAAAAACAAATAAAATAGGAGACATACAATTCCAATTTCAAAATTTTGTTCTCCATAAACATCTAGATACAAAACCCAAAAAACAATGAAATTTTCAACCAATTTGGATTTATGGTTATCTCCCAACATAATTAAATGTGTTCCTCTAGGCAAAACTTTTAGTAAAAATCAATTTCTAAAGTTTGAAAAAATAAATTTATTTTTCAATTTAAATTAAAAAACAAATTCAACAAATTTTTGATTTGTGGATTAAAACTTTAGTATAAAAAATTCATAAGAATTTTAACTAATAAAAAATAACCTGTGTAAATAGCAAATCTTCAACAATTGATTATAGAGCTAGTTCTCATCAGAATTCAATTTCATTAGATCCCACTAGCTTCTCCCAACCAAGAGAAATTTTAAGATATTATAAATATTAAAAATAAATGCCAAATAAATTTATGGCTTCCCCCAAATCACCATATAATACTATATGGCTTATAGCCTACATGGGAGAGCAAAAAAAAATAATCTGGGCCTCTTAGCCTCTCTTACATACTCCTTTCTATCTATCAAAAAATTTACATACCTTCTCCACCTTTTCTATGCTAGTATATATTTCCTACTAATCAAAAATAAAAAATGATTTTTCTCCCTCTCACAACACTCCACTAGGTGCTTCATGCTCCTCCTGATGAGTCTGTCCTCTCTTGCTTCACATGATTTCTCCCAAGCTTCTTAAACTATAAACTTTAATTATCATATTAGAACCATCAAAGAGAATGGATTGATATTAACCATCTTACCATCATAACAAATAATAAAATGAAAATCCTATTATATAGGCACAAAAGAGACACCTAAAAAATAAGGAGGTGGGTGGAACCAAAAGCAATGGGTAGCATAAAATAGCTACGCATGTAGAACACACTTACCTAAATGGTTAAAACCATTATAAATATAATATACCTTTGTAAATAGCCTAAGGTAATACTAATATGTTAATATATATCCATTTTATTCTCCATTATAAAGGGAGAATCTCATTTGACTAGGCAAAACACTACCAAATTTTGTAAGAACAAACTCTTGAAGTAATGAGACAACCTATTTTACCTATCTTTTTGCCTACATCTAGTGTTCTAATTATCTTGCGTATGATTACTTAGTGGATGAGTATTCTTCCTTGGTGATTTTCCTTCTTTCTTGCCTTTTTTAGGTATTTCAATGGGTTTATATGTCTGAATTTGTGTTCTTTTAATTAGTGATGAAGGTATAGTGTGAGTTTTAGTACTCCTCCTTACTCTACATCTTGTCTAGTGGGCCTAGTTTAGAAATATTGATGAAAAAATGACTAGTTTAAGAGATTGTGTGAGTGAAGGTTGTATTTGAGATGCCTTAATGTTAGTTTCAAGAAATTTAGATTGTCTTTTATTTTTGTTTATCACCCATTGTATCATTTCAATTATCCCTTACATCCTTTTACCCCTTTCTAAAGTCAAAACTAGTAGTTTAGGTGATCTACCAAGATGAACCATCCTTCTATATAGTTTCAAACCTATCACAGGATACCCATAACCTAGGTTTGATCCCATTTTGTATCCAAGAGTGAGAGAGCCTAAAGAAACCTCTCACAAGGTACAATTATGTGCTACAATAGTCAGTATTACCATAAACACAAACACACACACACACACACACACACACACACACACACACACACACACACACACACACACACACACACACACACACACACACACACACACACACACACACACACACACACACACACACACACACACACACACACACACACACACACACACACATGCACATGCATGTGCACACATATTCACACACATACATGGATAGACATTTTCTTTCTATATAAGGTAGATATTCCTTAAAAACATAGGAAATGATCCAAAAACCTATAATTAATACTTAGGCCACTGAGTTTACGCTTGTTTAAGGTGGAGAGGATATAACATTAATTTATTTTATCCCTAGTATTCTAATGGTGACAGGTAGTGGAAGTTGTTCCTTATTGGTAAAATAATTCTTGTGAGGTCATGTTATGATTCCTTGTCAATTATGGACACTTTCATAAGTTTCCATTGCATTAAAGTGGGTATTTTATCTGAATATTTTTGTCAGCTTGACTTGGTTCTTAGCTTGATTTAAGTTCAAAAGTGAGGTTTATTTATTAACTAAAGATAATTATGGTCCTTGACCTTGCCTTTCATAATATTATTATAAAATATAAAAACATTATATAGGAGGTTATAAGACCATTTATTAAGGTCAAATGTTTATTACATTACTAATAACGTGAGCATGTTTAGAGACCATAGCAATGATATATGATATTTTTATAATAATTTACAATCTCTAAATACATATTATAAATGTGAAATTATAAGGGATGGGTCATTATATAAGTGAATACATAATATTATTTAAGGTTTAAATAGGGCAAATTATAACTTTGATATATTTAAATAAAAACAATATGAGCCTTGAGATCATAGGAAAAGTAGTTGAAATTAATTTATGTGTGTCAAGATGATTTGATCGCATCAATAGGTAAAATTTTAATGATTTGGACTTATATGAAGTAACATTGATAAGTATGTTTATATGTATATTTCAAGGTTATGGGCTTAAGTTATAGGCACTACATACTAGGTAATCTTGAATTGAAATGTTAATGGATGACATAAATCATTATTGAAGGATTCAAAATGAATATACATTAAAAAGGGGTTGTTAAACTCAACTTCATGGGTAAACCATGTAAATAAGTAAATAAAACTATAATTAAAAATTATATTACTTGGGCCCTAATTCCCTAATCATAGGAAGTCTTTGATTATATAAAATTAAATATTAAAAAAATTTAAGGGAAGATCATAAAAAATATAACCCAAACCTAATCACACTAAACCTAGGTGTAAAAAAAAGTTAAACATAGATTTTTTGTTGTTGGACATATAAAAGTCATTTATATTGGAAAGACAAAATGGCATGGATGATAAATATTAATAAGGCGGAGAAGAAATTTCAGAGTTCAATAGTTGGAAACAAGGTATAAAAATAGTATTCACACATGAATGAGAATATTATGACCTATTGAAAAATATTACATCAAAAAAATATAATGAAGGTAATAACATATTTATTATGTTCATTTTGTTAAGTTTTTAATGATCAATATTGGCATAATATATACCCCTATACATATGTAGATGTGTATGTATGTATGTATTCATGTATGTATGTATGTATGTATGTAAAATTTCCAAAACTAGTCTTAGTATATAAAATGAATATGCCTATAAATGTTGGACAATGAGATAAAAACCTAAAATTAATACTTAAGGCACTTGGATGATCCATATTTAAGTTGTGGAGGAAGTAACATTCCCTAATTTTTACCCTTATATTTTAATTGTGACAGGTAATGGGCATCATTCCTTATTTATAGAAACCTTGTTGTGAGGTTATGATATGATTCTTTGCTAGTTATGGGCATTGTCATAAGTTTCTATCACATTATAATGGGTATTATATTTACACTTTTTTTTTTCTTAGCTTGGCTTGTTTATTATCTTTATTTATGGTCAAGAGTGGGTTTTATCTATTAACTATGTCCAATTATGGTCCTTGACCTTGATTGTGCTAATAATATTATAATAAATAAAAATAATATAATAGATTATAAGACCATTCATCATGGTAAATATTTTATTACAATACTAATAACATGATAATGTGTTGAGACCATAACAATGATAAATTATTTTTTAAAATTAATTTACAATCTTTAAATACATATTTATTATAAATGTGTCATGACAAAAAATGGGTCACTATACAAATCTAAACATAATATTATTGAAGGTTTAAAAATTTCAAATTATTACCTTCATATATTAAAATTAAAAATGTTATGAGCCTTAATATCATAGGTGAATTAGTGAAAATTAATATATATGTCAAATTATTTTGTTGCATAAAGAGGTCAAGGTTTAATGACTTAACCTTGTATGAAGTAACATTACTAGGTATGTTTATATGTATATTCCAAGGATGTGAGATAAATTTTAAGCCCTAAATAGTGGGCATACCTTGGTTTTAAATTTTAATTTAGGAAATAAATCATTGTGGAAGGCTTCAAAATTCATATATGTTAAAAAAGTTTTTTTTAATCCCAAATTTGTGGGCAAACCATGGAAAGAAGTAGGGAAATATATCATTAAAAATCATATTAATTAGGTTGTAATCATGACTAGCCTTTGATTATATAAAAAAATGAAATATTATAAAATGGTAAGGTAGTGTTGTCAATACTATAACCCAAACCTAATCATAGTAAACCTAGGTGTAAAACAAAGTTAAACACAGTTAAGGTTTTTTAATAGAATAAGTAAAAATCACTGAGAATGGAAAACTAAGAGGTCATGCTTAACAAGAATCAATAAGAAGGAGAATAAATGTTGGATGTGGCCAATTGTAAATAGAGGGAAAAATATAGTAATCATGAATATATGAGAATATTATTACTCCATACAAAACCCTAAATTAAAAAAATAAAATGAAGGTAATAATTTATTTCTTCAATTTATTTTCTTAAGGTTGTAATGGCTGATATTATCACAATAAATACCCTAGTGTGTGTGTGTGTGTGTGTGTGTGTGTGTGTGTGTGTGTGTGTGTGTGTGTGTGTGTGTGTGTGTGTGTGTATTATAATGGGTATTATATTTACACTTTTTTTTTCTCATCTTGGCTTGTTTATTATCTTTATTTATGGTCAAGAGTGGGTTTTATCTATTAACTATGTCCAATTATGGTCCTTGACCTTGATTGTGCTAATAATATTATAATAAATAAAAATAATATAATAGATTATAAGACCATTCATCATGGTAAATATTTTATTACAATACTAATAACATGATAATGTGTTGAGACCATAACAATGATAAATTATTTTTTAAAATTAATTTACAATCTTTAAATACATATTTATTATAAATGTGTCATGACAAAAAATGGGTCACTATACAAATCTAAACATAATATTATTGAAGGTTTAAAAATTTCAAATTATTACCTTCATATATTAAAAATAAATATGTTATGAGCCTTAATATCATAGGTGAATTAGTGAAAATTAATATATATGTCAAATTATTTTGTCGCATAAAGAGGTCAAGGTTTAATGACTTGACCTTGTATGAAGTAACATTACTAGGTATGTTTATATGTATATTCCAAGGATGTGAGATAAATTTTAAGCCCTAAATAGTGGGCATACCTTGGTTTTAAATTTTAATTTAGGAAATAAATCATTGTGGAAGGCTTCAAAATTCATATATGTTAAAAAAAGTTTTTTTTAATCCCAAATTTGTGGGCAAACCATGGAAAGAAGTAGGGAAATATATCATTAAAAATCATATTAAAAAGGTTGTAATCATGACTAGCCTTTGATTATATAAAAAATGAAATATTATAAAATGGTAAGGTAGTGTTGTCAATACTATAACCCAAACCTAATCATAGTAAACCTAGGTGTAAAACAAAGTTAAACATAGTTAAGGTTTTTTAATAGAATAAGTAAAAATCACTGAGAATGGAAAACTAAGAGGTCATGCTTAACAAAAATCAATAAGAAGGAGAATAAATGTTGGATGTGGCCAATTGTAAAAAGAGGGAAAAATATAGTAATCATGCATATATGAGAATATTATTACTCCATACAAAACCCTAAATTAAAAAAATAAAATGAAGGTAATAATTTATTTCTTCAATTTATTTTCTTAAGGTTGTAATGGCTGATATTATCACAATTAATACCCTTGTTTGTGTGTGTGTGTGTGTGTGTTTGTCTGTGTGTGTGTGTATCATGGGGTGGATGGGGGGTGTTGATAAATGTGTATAATTTGTATTATGACATAAGTTTTCATATTGGATGATAAATTACACACACACACACGTGTGTGTGTGTGTGAGAGAGAGAGAGAGAGAGAGAGAGAGAGAGAGAGAGAGAGAGAGAGAGAGAGAGAGAGAGAGAGAGAGAGAGAGAGAGAGAGAGAGAGAGAGAGAGAGAGAGAGAGAGAGTGGGGGGGGGGGGGGTGGGGGTGTTGATAAAGTAAGATAGGGCCTATAGCTGAATAATGTGTTCTAGGGCACAAATTGGTAGCTTGGATGATGATTTTATTTTCTCTAAACATGCCTTCTTTTCCATTTTTATAAAACATGAATGATCTTGATTTATATTTTATCTCTTCTTTTAATCCTTTCTATTATGAATTGAAATGGGAGTTGGTGGTTTCATTGCACACCATTTTTTTCATATGTGGGTATAAAAACCTATGCCATTGAAATAACATAGGCTTAGATTTGTATATTCACCATGTTTATTATATGACATGTTATTGGATGTTGAATGGTCATGTGATGGATTCACAAAAGTATAATTGTATTTTTCCTTGATTTAGAATGGATGTTTATTTATTAATCATGTTTATCTCTTACTTGACATTGGAATAAATGTAAAATTGATATCTTATAGGTTTATTATTTTGGAAATATTTTATGAGTGTTTTTAGTACATTTTTTAATCTCTAACTCAACTAGAATGTATGATAATAGGAAATAATGAATATTGAACTTTTTTGATCTGATATTTTTATTAGAAAGACATGACATATTTGTTTTTTATCTATATGATTACACTTTAAATTTTAAGTTGAGAATTTATAGAATATTTAGTTTTTTCATTTCCTGAAGATAAAAGAAATGTTTTTTCACTTTAATAACTTGAACTATAATTCCATCATATTTTTATCTTTAGAAAATAACTATGTTGATATCTTCAAGATTTGTATTTGATGAGAATATATTTATTTGGGATTATAATTTATCGGAAAGTCTCATAAGTTACCTTAACTATTGATAATTTATTTTGTAGTTCTATTATTAACAAGTGTGTAATAATTAGCATTATATTTTCCTAATTGCAATATTATGATTATTCTATAGGTATTGTTTGACATACTTTGGAATAAGGACTTAAAACTTGATAGAACTAAAATTACACTATACTTTTTAGACTCTAATATTGTTGTTTCTTCAAATAATACTCACATTTCACATTATATACTATAAAAATATATCTGAGACCCATTTTTTCCTCATAGTCTAGTATTATGATGAGGTTAAATCACTTGTTGAAAAAATTAGTGTTGTGTTTAAAAAATAACCAAAATTATAATGGAAGTATTATTCATCTCATTAATAAAAATAAATTAAATTGAAATTATCTATTATTAATTGATTATACTTAGGAATTTTAAATATATCACATTTTAATTTATTTGAAAACATCCTAAGTAATGAGTGAAATCATATGTATTATCTAGATAGTCAATAAGCCTAACTAGAGGAGCAGTGTGTAGCTCACAAAGGAAGTGTTTAGTATGAACAGCAAGTGTAGGAGTTTTCTAAGGGAGATGTTTTTGAAGGTCATCTTGTTGATGAACAAGAAGAGGAGGAGGAGTTAGAGGCACATTTAGAGGATGTTATGGAAGATCTATTAGAAGAGATTAGGATTTTACAAGGTTCTAAAGTGAAGCATGAAAAGTGCCTTAGTCTATTTCATGCTCTCTAGAGGAATGTGGCATTGGAATTTTTAAAACCAAAAATTTTATATCAAAGGTGGCTCCTTGGTGTAAGGTGTGGGGTGGCAAGGGAGTTAGGACTAGAACTACCCCCTTTCATTCAAGAACCACACTCAGGATCTAAAATTCTTATTTTCCTCCTAATCTTGTCCCCACTTCTTGTTTAACCTTGTATAAGTCCATCCCCAAGAATCTTGATTTTGAGTTGGAGGTTGAGGCATGGGTAAAGATTGGCAAGGTGGTAAATCCTATTAGAATTATTTCAAATCATGTCACCTCTCTGGTTATAAGGGATGTTGATGGTGCCAAATTGATTTTTCCCAACCTAAGAGCTTGGTGGAGATTATGAATGTTCCTTCTAATTTTATTGGATTGAGGGTTTCTTCTTTCAATGTCAATGGTTTGATTTTTATTCTCTCCTTCTAGAAATGTTCTCCCCTTAGGGGTTTTATCTTTTTTTCACATAGAATAGGGTATTTTGAGGGCTCAATATAGTTGGTGGTTTGCTTGGTTTATGGTTTGGCCTTCATAGTTTGGGCCTTTAAACCTTGTTTTTGGGTTTTCTTAAAGAAGCCACTCATTTTGGTCTATTCATTATATAGATTAAAATGGAAATCATTGTTATTTATTTTCTTTGATCCATAGGGGTCTATTTACATTTAGGGGTATGGGGCTTCCTAGTCAAGGTAATTAGGGTTTGCCTTGAAGACAATTGAATTACACATGTAATTATTATCTCTATCGATGATATTAGAGAGTGATGTTGTCTTCGATAGTAGTTGAGATATTTTTTGGATTTCATTATTGTCTAAATGTTGGGTTCATTGGTATTAACCACTAGTTTTAGATGTTGGTTATTTTTGGTTTTGCCCTAAGGGTTTTGGCCTTAGATATTATAGGTTTAGTTGGTATGAATAGTATATTTGATGATTTTATTGATAAAAAATTTAGTTAGGAAAGATACAATTCTCTATAGTCATTTTTTGGTTTTTGGTGACTATTTTATAATCGATTTAAGATGTTATCTAAAAACTATGGAAATTTTTTTTAGTTTTGAAAGGTTATATTCCTTAAGAATGTTGATTGTTATGCTAGACAAATGGGATTATTTTAAGTTATATATTTTTATGGGATATGGACCCTTAAACCCTAACATCAACCCAAAAAAAATGAGTGAACTCATATACATAATTTTTCATTTCGAAACATTAAGATCTTACTAGAGTTGGGTGAGATGATGGGAACTTATGTGTGTTGTGACTAGCACACTCCATTTTAGTAATTTTTAATGAGGACCCAATTTGGATTGATGATTTCATGTTCATGTTTTATTTTGGTAAAATGAGCCTAGATTAAAGCTATTGATCATTACCTTAGGTTTCAGTTGAAATCAACATTACCATTGAAAATTTTAAATTTCAAATCTAGGTATTTATTAACATCAGGTTTTAAATTTATTTTTGACTAATTTACCTAAGTATTTTTTCAAGGTTGTTATTTCATTTTCCAAGTTATATTGACTTTACATATTGATTGATTTTACCATATGTATCTTTTACACTTAAAATTTACCAAACCAAAGAGTGAAAAAAGTATAATGATTGCTAAAATAAGTTGATGTAGTGAGATCATGTCACATGTCTTTATTTATCTTCCTAAAAAATAAATCCTCAATTTTTGAGTCTATTTTCATGTAAGTTACCCAAGAAAGTGAGGTTCATCAATTATTCATCATCATACTTTCTCACTCTTTACACATTAATTGGATAAGTCATATTTCTTTGAGTAAGAAAACAAGTGAGATCCATACAAATGTTAATATCTAACAAATATATACTAACTAACATAAACAAAGATTATGGGGTTCATTGAGCAAGTGGAAAATCAAGAGTAATCCATGTGTCAACATTTTATTCATATGTGACCTATACACAAAGAATCAATAAATGTATCCTAATGACTAAATAAATAAGTGAGAGGTATACATGTGTCAAAATCATTCTCATCTATGAGCTATAAATAGAATTGATACATTAATCTATTGAACACTTAGATAAGTTATATATTTCCACATTTTAGTATCGCATTAAGTCATGACTAATATCCACATTACACATAGATCAAAGCCTTTTAACTAAGGAGATAAATGAAATCAAGACACATTTTCACATGTTGTTGAGGCATGATGAATGACCAAGGATAAATAGATCAATTCCAAGAAACTAGATGATAATATGTCATGTGTCATCTTCAAGATAACCATATGCAAATAATGAAATACAAGCCTTTTTATGCAATGCAATAACATGTTTCAAATATTTAGTTTCAATCAAAGGTATAGGTAATTAGAATACACTAGTATATTAAACACATGAGCCAAACTCGCTGGTCACGTTAAAAAGTTTACCAGGCTTTAAAAAAAACACATGAGCCACAAAGTGCACAATATGAAGTTAAAATTAAATAAAATACAAAATGCAAGAATATTGCACAAAGAGATTGGAGAAAAACCAAACATGAACTAAAAAATCTCACAAATGTGAGAAGTAAAAATATAAAAGTGATGAGTAATCCCTCCAAAAAAATTATTAAATAGACCCTTCAAATAAAATAGTAACTCCTCCATAAAAGGTGGTCAATATATCCAAGAATAGAGGAGTAACTCCCATACCTGAAATAGTTGGTCAAGGGAGTTACTTCCTAGTCATCTGATCAACTTGTACACCTAAGCAAGCTTATCCATGAAATTAGGAAAACTCTGAGTAATATTAAAATACCATATTAAATAAATATGGGAAAATAAACAACCCATATTATAATACCCCCCACAACCATAACTTAGGTGGGTAGTGTTAAAAAAAGGTCCCAATAATTAAGCTTGATGAGGGACCCATGTATAAAGTAATATATCATAAATTAGATAAAATGCAAAAGTCCATAGCAAAAACTCCCTCCAAAAAAACATATATAAATAAGAGGCTAGAAGGCCGCTTTAGAAGATGATGATGCAATATCTTTAACCTCCATAAGAGATTGCATGTGAAGATACTTGCTCTTTATGAATTGTTTGGTGAATATATCAAATACTTGCTTTATCATTTAGTAATAGATCAAATCAATTATTTACCCATGAATGTGTTCTTTTATGAAACACATTTAAATCTCTATGTTTGGTCTAATAATGATAAATTTTATTATTATAAATTTGAAAAGTAATTTGGTTATCACAATATATGATGGTAGGTCATCTTAACTAATGGAGAAAATATAACCTGAAGTGATTCTAAATATCTCCAAACCAATCTAAGTTAGTATAGCTAATCAAGTCAATGTAGATTTTAGCTCTATAGTGAATCTTAAATCTATGTGTGCCCTAAATTTAGTGAAATATCCTATTAGATAATTTCTTCTACAAATCATGGGGTTACTTCATGAATATGGAGATGATTCCCAATACATATGATATGTTAGGTTTAATATGTGTCAAGTATATAAGGTTGCACAAAAGTTATCGATATAAGGTAGCATCAAATAAAGGTGAAGTATAAACTACCTTAATATTGAATATAAATATAAAGGGATTAGATATGAATTATAATAAGCCGTGTGAAGCTGATCTATAAGATTGAGAGCATAATTAGGTTGTGTAAGAGTAATCCCTGAGTTGGACCAAGAAATATGAATCCCAAGGAAGTAATGTAAAAATCTCTAGTCTATCATGGAAAATATGTCCTGAAGAACCATTTTCACTAATATAATGGATGAAGAAGATTTTTTAGTGATCAAAATATCATGAAAATAAATAACCAAAAACAAGATCAAATCATCTTACCACAATAGATAGTCCTTTAGATTTTAATGGCATCTGGTGAATCCTGTTGTAAGAAGGAAGGAAGGAATCCATCTCAGTGTACCAAACCTAAAGGACCTATTTGATGCCATAAATGTATTTTTTAATATTTTCACAAAGGAAGGATCCTCAAAAAATCTTATAGGATGATCCATGTAAATATCCTCCTCAAGATCACTATGAAGAAGGGCACTCTTCACATCCTTCTAATGAACATCCCATTGACTGGCTAAGATAATATAACATGTGAGTTTAATAGAGTTTATTTTTTTGATTGGTGAATAGTTATTAGTGTAATTTATAAAAGGAACCTATGAGAAAAAATTTGTGACAAATTGTGCCTTGAACTTGTCAATCAACCCATTTGCTACATACTTGGTGTAGTATATCCATCTACATTAAACCATATTTATTAACTTAGGAAGAAGCATTAAATCTAAACTGTTATTCTTGATTAAGGAGTTATAGTCCTCATTCATAGTATAATACCACTTATAAATACCTAATGCCTCATAAAAAGTATATATATTTGAGGTAGAAGCATAGAAAGCAAAAGGCTCACGCTAAAGATCTGAACGTGTCTACATGTCATCTAAATGATACCCAACCCATGTACTTACACTTTGTAGTGTCTACCTACCCAAAAAATGACTATAATTAGATGAGTCAGGTAAATAAACATCATCCTTTTAATTATGTCAAAATTTGTATGAGGATGAGTCCCCATCACTACTTTCATTATTAGAACTAAAATAAGTGTCCTCAACCTATAGAATGTGCTCGGGTTGATCTTTTTTTTTTAATTGAATCCAGTTGAGTCTAATTAATTGGGATAAGTATAAAGTGTTGAGTCTATGGGACTCTCCTAAAATCTCATGTGTGGTTAGATGAAGAAGGCACTACACATTGACATCATCTAGATATCCTATGAAATTTAAAAGATTTATTTGAGGTTATATAGCCTTACATTTCTTCTTTGGTATGTAGGCCATAGATAGAGATATGAATACTCTAAAATGTTTAATTTTAGGTTTCATAATATACCAAGCTTCAAAGGGAGTTACACATTTTAAACTTTATGGAGAACCCTATTCTGAATGTAGAAATCATAATTGATTGCTTTGCCCTAATATTATGGTAGAAGTGACTTAGAGTGAATCATGTAGTTAGACATCTCTTTCATGGACATGTTATTACACTCTACAATTTTATTTTATTGAGGACTATATGGAACTATATCTTGTAAATTAATCCCCTATATTATGCAAAATTAACCAAACCTATTATTGCCATACTCATCCCCATTATTTTCATAATAATCTTAAATAATTCCTTAGATTGTTTCTTTATAAGAACATTGAAGTCTCAAAACTTGTGAAAAACTTCATATTTTTTCCTAAGTAAACCCATGTGTATCTCAATAAATCATCAATGAAGGTAAGGACATACTTATCCCTTATGAAAGATAGATTGTGAAAGTACCAAATACATCACTATTTACAAACTCAAATGCAACTTTTTCCTTTGTTAGATTTATCTTTCAAATGTTTCTTAAGGGCAAAACAATCATAAATACCCTTAGAGAAATATACATGAGGTAAGCCTATGAACATATCATTCTTAATGAGTTGTTAGAGGTAGTGGTAGTTGAGGTGGCCAAACCACTCATGCTCAAGTTTTATAAGTCCATTTGAAGGAGTCAACCATGCAGTCATAAAATAAATAGGTGAAAAATGTGATAAGGTGTATAACCTAGCTTGGTAATCTAACCTACCCACTATGACTATAAAATCATTATAAAACTCTCTGACTATAACTAAATCTAGTGAAAAATATACGTTCATTCCCTTATGTGAGTGATTTAGTATGTTGATAAGAGATTAGTTAAAAGTTATGAAAAACTTATAAAATTATTGAATGTTCCTCCATCCATTACAATGTACCCTCTCCCTACAACTTGTACTAAAGTTTCATCACCTAAAGTGATAGAAGATATGGTACAAGGCTCTAAGGAAGATAACTCAACTTGTGAAGAACCCATGTGGTGGGAAGTGCCTCAGTTAATAACCCATGAAGAGGTTTGTGATATAAGATTCTTTCCCTTTTGTTTCTCATTACCTATTCCTTTTTCCTTATAATAATCCTGATTTGATGATTATGCTTGATATACTCATAAATACCTATGTTTGTATTTTCTAGAATATGAGTTAGGTGATAAATTTATTTCTTCATGAAATTGTGTTCATCATGCCTATTTTTCTTGTAATAGGTACACTTAACATTATTTTTCTTATGTTTATTATTGTAAGAGGAAGTTGGAGTGTTTTTTTGGTAGAGGTTGATTCTTTATTAGTCTCTTGATCCTTGTTATTTTTGTTATTCTCTTTGTTTGATTCCTTTTGTTTCCCATTCCCATTGATTAAGGCTTAAATTTTTGAGGATTTAAATCTACCTATTTGTATTATCTTATCTTGCTCTTGAGTCAATTTGGAAACAAATTAATCTAAAGAATTCATCTTCCTCGTAGTACCTAGAGAAATTTTAGAGGCATGGAAAGTAGAGACAAAGATTGAGTAATAATGTCCTAGCTTAGAGAGTATATAAAGAATAATTTTTTCATATTTATTCTTTATTCCACATTATTTCATCTATAATCTCAAAGACTTGAAATTTTTCAATAAATCTTGAAGGGTTTCAACATTTCTAGGACTTAGGCTGATAAGTTCATTTTTTAGTTCATGACCTCTCATCACATCCTAATTCCCAAAGATATTTTCCAAAAAATTTCCATACTTCATGAGGTGATTTGGTAGGTTATATACTAAATAAGATATCAAGAAATACAAAATGACACAACAACCTAGAGGCTTCATCACTACAATTATACCACTTAATTTTTTATGTATCTATAGTTGGTTAAGTTTTTATCCCCATTATAATGCAATGCAAACATTTTATCCTTATAATAATTTACATTTTTATTTTCCATTAATGATAATTAAATGGTGTTAAAGGGTTAATTGATATTGTATCAATTTTGAGTAGAAATAAAGTTAAATGGTTGTAGTTGTTGTTACACAAATGAAATTCCAAGTATAATGGAAAGAGTGAAAAAAATAAAACACACCCTTCCCCCCCCCCCCCAAAGTGTGAAGTGGTGAACCCACTCTGAGTTATCTATGCTTAAAATACATAAGTCACAAATGAGAATGCATCTAGAGTAACCAATTCAAATGTAAAAAACTACATAATTTCAAGAAAAATTAGGACATCAAGCTCAACAAAACATGCATCCAAAATGAGTATACAAAATAAATGCAGAAGTGTTTTTTTGAATATGAGGGGTTTTGAACACATAAAATATCATACTTCACCCTTAAGTCTTTGTCTATCATAAATATGAAGCATTTTATAAAACCAAAAATTTTCCATTATATCTCCCAAAATATATATTTTTTGTAACAAAAAATAAGAAACTCACCTCTCTAAATAATCTTTTTATCTTTAAATGACCCTTTCCTACAATGTTGTTTTAAAATAATTTACACTTACTCATTTAAAAAATTCCTATCATTACTAACAAACCAAACCTTATAATTAAATTTTCACCCATTTTTTATTTATTAAATCATTCTAATCCATTATCCTATAGTACATCTAGGGATATGTGTAGTCTATTTATGGCTTACACACCTTCATATTAGCTTGTTGGATTTATCGATGTTTTTAGTATGGTCCGCCTATGGAATAACCATGGTTAAGTAGAGTATATATATAAGGTAGTGATTATTATTTTATGATAATATTGTTAATTTTATTCTTATTGCATTATTTTGGAGTCTTCCCCTTGGCAATTTGGCCTAGCAAGGCCAAATATAAACCCGTATAACTCAAAACTTTTCATGACACTATTATAAGCCTCTACATGGTAGTCAAATACATGTATTTAACTAAAATAAATGATTTTTTAGACTTTAAATCATAAATTTAGATTCAAAATCATTCAAATCATCCAAAAAACCTTTAAACACCTTAATATTCATGTCATTACTCCAAGTCAAAAGTTTCATACTTTGAAATTATCTCTCATGCAAGCTAAAGAATTATTTTAGCCTCCAATGATCTCACACATGCCAAATTTGACACCATAAATATTTCAAAAGAATTAATTATTATTATAACATGTCAAATGACTTGTACTATTATTTGTGTGGACCTAAATTGGTGGTTAAAAAAAGGCCATTTTCATGTATTTTCATGCATAAGTATGGATTTATATGACACTTTCCATATAATAGAGATCATGAGATTTAATGTGGAGTTATTATAGGTCTCATATAATATACTCATGAAAATTATATCTTAGATAGGCCCAAAACTTGTTCCCTTCATTCACATTTCTTCTTTGCACATCAAGAGAGCCCTTTAGGTTTGTAGATGATATGACCATTAGTGAAAAAATCAACATCTATAATTTTATGAAGATGAAGGGTTATGAGAGAGCTTACATATTTGGAAATTGGTTCTCAATTTAGTTATCTCTCCTTTATTAATCATATTTAACAAGCTAAGGCACTCAATATGCCTTCTTCATTCAAGTAAGCAACTAGTTCTCTAAGATTTCTCCTCATCTGGGTGTCATGATAGAAAAAATAAAGTTTTTGAGTTTTTTAGGAACATGAACCAAAATCCATGAAATTATTTAGATTATTTCCACATGTGTGAGGGTAATTGGATCTCAAGAAGACAAATTAATTCCAAATCTATATTCTATATGTAGTTTGGAGAAGTCATACAATTTAGAGGTTGATATATATGTATCAAGACTCATCATGACATGGTTTGCATGTCTCTTTAATGTTCATGTGTTCATATTTCAATTTTCTCAAGGTTTACTCCAAGATCCATAGAAATATTCCATAAATTTTCTCTCAATATCTTCATGGAGTCTCGGTTTAGACAAAATTAAGGAAACTTACCATTTGTAAAGGTTTTTGATGAATCCTAGGTTTCCATTCAAACACCATATGCTTATTCAAAGGACTTAAAAATCATATATATTTTTTAGGGTGTGATTATACTTGCCTAAGAACCTTAAATATGGTCTTGACATAAAATTCACATGCTCATTTCACCTCCCTCTTATGTCATCCCATCACACAATATTCACACTACCTTTCATCACTATTTCAAGCATTTCACTCCATCCCCATTATCTTTCCCATGTCAATCACCATCTTGTCACTATTCACTCATTTTAATATCATGTATCAATTATTAAAAGAGTCAATAATTTTTGAGAAACATTATGGTATTTAGGAATGTTGTAAGAATCCTAAACCCTGCTAGACTAAGATGAATGATCACCTATAACCAATGAAATTATAGTTAAGAGGTGCTTCATGATAATATTATTTTGAAGAGACTAGAAAGAATGTATATCTAGATGAAATAAGGTTAAAATATATACATTTGATTATTGAATGAATAATAGGTTTATGATATGATCTTTTAACATTCTCAAGATCTATTTCAACCATAGTCTATACAAACATATAAGAATGTCCACTTACAACCATGCTAAGCAAAAGGTGAGATCAAAGGTGAAAACAAGGAGAGATTTGGGTGTTTGAAGTGAGAGTTGAGTAAATGAATAAATTCAATAGAAAGAAAGAGAATTTTTGTAACCTTGTAGGTATATTGGTGCAAGTTAAATACATAAAACTCTACCATAGTTCATACAAGGTCCTAAGTTTCACACATAGTCAAGCTTATAGTGGAGGAGATTCTATGATTCAAAATGTAGGGCAATGAATATGGAGGTAACAAGTGTGATAAATTAATTCACATCAAAATTATCTCAAAGGTAGATCCTTGTATGGATCAAACTTGGATTGGGTCATTTTTTCATGAGAATCTCCACATATAATAGGGTTTGAAGGTTCTTTAAGTATGCTACTACTATACCAAGATCAAAAATATCAAGAAGTTTTTGTTACTACTTGAAGTTAAATGGGGGTTCTTACCATTTTTTATAATTAATTAATATGGTGAGTTCTATATGTCCATGAAGTTCAATTTCAAAATATCATAGTCATTCACCTCATGAAACATCACTTATAGCCTTCTTAAGACAAATCTATCTCCAAGTCTTTGATAGAATGAGAGCAGAGTGGCCTAATGATAAAATGTAATTTTCATAGAACAATGGAAATGTGTAATATGTAATAGTATATATAATATTATTCCAATCAAGACTCACTCCAAATTCAAAATTGAAATGTCCACCTACAACCATATTAGGGTTCTTTGTATTGACATATCTATATACCTTAAAGGTGTAATTCAAGTTACATTTCAAGAAAGAAGGAAAATTATGGTGTAAAATATGATTTAAAATCACAAATTTATGTATTTATATCTTCACCAAATACTTTTTCCTCTACTACCACTGCCAATTCATGAGAGTATGGTACATAGGCTTGTGTACAGAATCGGGACTATGTAAGATCCTGAGTACACTATTTGAAGAGAAATATGATAAAGAACATGTTGAGAGTAAGTTTAAAAGTGACTTGGGAGGAATTAAAGTTAAAAATAATTGTATAATTGATATAAAACCTTTAATTTTCCCAATCATCATCTACAACAGGTTTAGCAAGGAAGTCACATTGGAATCTATGAAGAGAGATCGTGTAGTGATGGGTTGCATAGATTCAAGAGGTAACTGTTAAAAGATATTAATAATTTAAATAAGGATTTTATTTGATAATATAAACATATTAATAGTTATTATAATCCAATACAAGGTGATACAAGAAGGACAATTAAACATAAACTTATGAAACATGAAAACACATGCAACCTGAGCTATTCTTGGGAAAAATACATCTACATGCCTTTATAGGCAAGAACCAACTATGAAAATTGTTATAGGTGGTGATAATTAGTGGTTATAAATTTATATAATATTAAATATGTCACTTTATTAGTGTAATCAACCACTATTTTTTCATATTCATATGCTTGTTTGTTGATAGTTAGAGATGGAGCTAAAAGACCTTGTTAAAGGGTTTTAAGGTTTTATAGAGGGTTTGAATTCATGAGAGATTTAATGAGTAAATGGAAGGTGATTTATAAGTATTAAAAAACTTGGTGAGAGTTATAATACTCATGGTTTAATATAAATATTCCCTTGAGGGATAGCTAATAGAGAAAGATCCAAAATAAGCATATGTGCATAATTTTAAACCTTTTTCTTGTTTCACTATTTATTTGAAGTATAATGTGATAAGTACAGATTTTTAAAGGTATATTAAGGTTTCATGATAGTTATAATATTATTTAAATAAAATAAAATCACCAAACCCAACCATCAGGGTTTTATGAGCTAAGACTGCTTAAAACCCTAGGTTAGAGAGATGAGAGTAGAGGGATTTGAAAGGATAGAGACTCAGTTTGAATAAGGTTAAAATTCTTGGAAAAGATGCCAAGAGTTAAAACTCCAATAAAAATTTATTTTAAGGATAATAATATTTCATATCTCATAGCCTTAGACACATAGGTAGGTAGAGAAAATCTACATGAAGTACTAAGAGACCATGAAGATAAAGTAGAGTTTGGGAAGAAAAAGGAAGTTTTATAAGGTTAAATATAAGTGGAAAGCATATGAGAATTGTTTGGCCTCCAATGATCTCAAATGTGCCAAATTTTTCCCCATAAAGGTCTAAAAATAATTAATTCTTATTCTAACATGTCAAATGACTTGTAATATTATCTATGTGGTCCTAAATTGGTAGTTTAAGACTTAAAGTTTGGAGAATATGGGGGGAAAATGCCATTTTCATGTATTTTCATGTAGATGTATGGATTTATATAACCCTTTCCTTAAATTATATATCACGATCTTTAATTTTTATCTATCATAGGTGTTATATAAGATATTCATGGTAAGAATATCTAAAACATGCCCAAAACCAATTCCTTTCATTCACCTTGCTTCCTTACACATCAAGAGAGCCCTTTAGGTTCACAGATGGTATGCCCATGAGAGAGAAAATCAAGGTCTAGAAATTTGGGCAGAGGAAGGTGTCTAAGAGAGATTAAATCTTTGGTGATTTATTTTTAATTTGTTTCTCTCTCTTTAATGAAAAATCTTTAATAAGTTAAGGCACTCACTATACCTTTTTATTTCAAGCAAGCAACCATTTTTCTGAGATTTCTCATCATCTAGACATCATGAAAGAAAAAATCAAGCTTATGGAGTTTTTTAGGGGCATGAGCCACCATTAAATGAAATTATTTAGCTTTTCTTCACATATGTGATGTTACATGGATCTAAAGAAGATAAATTAATGGAAAATATATAATTTTTAGGTAGTTTGGAGAAGTTATACAATTTAAAGGTTGATCCATGCATATCAAGACTCATCATGACATGGTTTTTATGTGTCTTTAATTTTCACGTGTTCCTATTTCAATATTCTTAAGGTTTACTTAAAGATACATAGAAAATAATCCATTATTTTCTCTTAATATCTTCGTGGAGTCTCAATTTAGAAAAAATTAAGGAAACTTAGCATTTGTTAAGGTTTATAACAAATCCTAGGTTTCCATTTTAGCACCATATGCTTGTTAAAAGTTCTCCAAAATATTATTTATTATTTATGACATGATTATGATTGACTAAGACCCTTAAATATGGTCTTTAAATACACTTCACATTCTCATACCTCCCTCTTGCTCCATCCTATCTCATAGTCTTCACACTACCTTTCATCATTGTTTCAAGCCTTTCAATGCATCCTCATTCTCATTCCCATGTCAATAACCATCTTATCACTATTCACTCACTTTAATATCAAATATCCATTATTAAATGAGTCAATAATGTTTTAAAAACACCATGGTATTCAAGAATGTTATAAAAATCATAAACCCTACTAGACTGAGATGAATGATCACCTACAATGAATGAACATACAATCAATAGGTGCTTCATGAAAATATTATTTTGAAGAGAATATAAATGATGTATATATATATGAAATAAGGTTTAAATTTATAATTTTTATTATTTAATGAATAAGATGTTTATGAGATAATCTTTTGACATTCTCAATATCTCTTTTTACCATAGTTCGTACAAACATATAAGAATATGCACCTAGAACCATGCTAAGCAAAAGTTGAATAAAAGATGAAAATAAGGACATATTTGGGAGTTTGAATTGAGATATGATAAAATGAATAATTTTAATATAAATTAGGAGAATTTAAGTAACCTTGGAGGTTTATTGATGCAATTTCAAGACTTAAAACTCTGCCATAGTCTGTACAAGGTCATAAGTTTCACAAATAGTCAAGTTTATAGTGGAGAAAGTTATATGATTCAAAAGGTAGGAAAAATGTAATTCACATAAAATTTGGATCAAATGTAGAACATTTTATGGATTAAACATATATTATGTCATGTTTTCATGATAATCTCCACCTGTAGCTAGGTTTAAAGGTTCTTAAAGTATGATAATAATATACCAAGATCAAAACTATCAAAAAGGTGTTGTTATGCCTTGAAGTTTAGTGGGGTTTCTACACATGTTTGAGAATTAATTAATATGGTGATTTATATAAATATATGAAGTTAAATTTAAAAATATTATAGTCATTAACCTCATAAAACATCACCTATAGCGTTCTTAGGACAAATCTATCTCCAAGATTGTGAGAGAATAAGAGAAGAGTGGTGTAATGAAAGAGTGTCATAATCAAATGAAATTTTCATATACTAATGGAAATTTTTAATAGGTCAAGGTATATATAATATTATTCCAATAAATACTCAATCCAAATTCAACCTTTAAATGTCTACCTATAGCCATATTAGGGTCAATTGTATTGATATATCTATATAACCTAAAAGCGAAATTCAAGTTACATTTCAGTCAAGAAGGAAACTTTTGGATTCAAATATTATTTAAAATAAAAAATTTATTTCTCTATACCTTCACCAAAATAATTTTTCCTCTACTTCAATTTCTAACTCATGAGAGTATAGTACACAAGACTGTGTACAGAATCAAGACTGTGTAAGATCCTAAGGACACTATTTGAAGATCAATACTCTAAAGAGATTGATTAG
Organism: Torreya grandis; assembly: GCA_037957365.1. Taxonomy (NCBI): domain Eukaryota; kingdom Viridiplantae; phylum Streptophyta; class Pinopsida; order Cupressales; family Taxaceae; genus Torreya; species Torreya grandis. Next base: position 1,296,877 of record JARHVA010004651.1, read on the forward strand.
AGGAAGTTTAAAAATGAATTTTGAGGTATTAAATGTGCCAAATCATGTTGTAATGGATATCAAACATTTAACTTCCCCAATCATCATCTACAATAGGTGTAACAACATAGTCATATTAGAATCTATGAAGAGAGATGGTGTAGTGATGGGTAACATAGGTTAAATAGGTGACTGCTAGAAGATATAAATAATTGAAATAAGGATTTTGTGACATAATATAAAAATATTAATAATTATCATACTGCAATAAAATTTTATACAAGAAGAATCCTAGTCATAAACCTATGGAACATGAAAACATAGGCAAAATAAGTTGGTATTGGAAAAAATGCATCTACAAGCCTTTATAGTCAAGATCAAACTATGAAAATTGGTAGATGTGGTGATAAATAGTGGTTATAACTATATATAATATTAATTATTTCATTTTTATTAGTTTATTCATCCACTATTTTGTCACAGACATATGTTTGTCTATTGATAGACAAAGATGTAGATAGGAGACCTTCTTGGAGGGTTTTAAGGTTTGAAAGAGGGTTTTAATACATGGGTGATTTTATGAGGAAATATAAGGTGATTTATAATTATTAAAACACCTATTTAGAGTGATAAATCTCATGGTTTCATACAAATATGCACTTTAGGGCTAGCTAAGGGAGAAAGATCCAAAATAGGCATATGTGCATAGTTTTAAAACTTTTACTTGTTTCAATGTTTATTTGAATTATAATAATATTTATATATATTTTTAAATATATTTTAAGGTTTAATTATATTTAAAATCTTAGGTTATGTAAATAAAATCACAAAACTTAGCCATCAAGGTTTTACAAACTAATATTGCTTAAAACCCTATGGTGGAGAGACAAGAGAGTAGATAGATTTGAGAGGATAGAGACTAAATTTAAATAATTTAAAAACTATTTTAATATATTCCATAAATTTAAACTCATAAAAACATGTTTTTGAATTATAATAATCTCTTAGATCTTATATCCCCAAACACACAGGTAGGCAGAGAAAACCTATGGGCAGTATTAAGAGATCATAGAGGAGTATGGGAAGAAAAATGAAGTTTTATAACGTATAATAAAAGTTTAAATCATATAATATTATTATATTAAACCTAAAAATTCACCTATATATCACTTAGACCTCAAAAATTTAGATTAGGCGTAAAATCCTATTTTAGGCCTAGAAGGCATATAACACCAAAAGATACTTGCAGACCCTATCAAGAAAATATGACATCATAATAAGGTATTATGATTTTTTATAGGTCAAATAAATTTTATTTAAATTATATATAAACAAAATAAGATTCATTTTGGTCCTTAAGGAACTAATTTAAACTATGTAGTCAAGACAGTCATTCGAACCACCTATTTTAATGCTCATATATTTCACCACATGGAGACTTTGACAAAATTATTTTAGAATGATTTTATGACCAATATTAAATTTAAATAAATAAATAAATTATTTTTATTTAAGATATGATTTTTATGAACCATCACTAAGACTATAAGTAGGCCCAAAATACATGCAAAACCCTACAAGTTAACTTCTCTATGTGCGTATCTTTACACACCTTTTGCATGGCAAAAAATGCATATTAAAATTTTTTAAGGGGTATATTGAATAAATATCCATGTAAATAAGTTTTATTTTGGATTTATATTCTTTATGAACCATCATTAAGAAGGTTCACCTCTAAAACTCTCCCTAAACCCTCATATAGACAAGTTTAAATAAAAGTGAAGCTTCTTGCATAAAATAACCCATGAATAACATAATCACCAATATAAACATGAAATAAACTTATATATGGTCCTATAAATGGTACTATGATGTATGAAACTATATAAACCTATCAAGAAAATAGGGTTTTTTGAGGAAAAAGTACTAAAATAGAGGTACAAAGTAGTTCAAGATTATTTAAATAATTAGAAATTATTTTTTGTCACGTTTTATACATCCTAAAATCATTATATGATTAAAAAAAATCATATAAATTCTTCTATCAAATTCTTCTAATCTACTAGTCTACAAATGTGATGACAAGCTGACCTAGTCAACTATTTTAATTACTTTGCAAGTGTTGCTTTCCCAAGAGGACCCATTTCATGATGGAAGGCATTAATTAATGTATAAAATTCATTATATTTTCAATTTTTAAAAGTTTCATGTAGGTTATTATGGACATCAAGTGTAAATAATTAGGCTTACTAGGCCTAATTAGCCTAGTAGACCTACTTAGTTAATGAATTAAAGTTGATAATGGTGTGGAAGGGATAATAAAAGAATTCATGTGGTTTTATCATGATTCATAACTGATATTTTAGTGGTAATAACATGATATAACTAGTATTTAAGTGGAATTTCCATGCATAGCTAGTCTTAATTTTCACTCACATGCATAACTAGTCCCTACCATGAGTTAACTAATCTAAAGTGGCATCAATGCATGTTTCATGGTATTAATGAAAGAATGAGTTTATATTTAATTAAGTTTTATTATAAAATAATGATAAATATATATACACCTATGATATCCCACCACCTTGTTTCCAATGCCAAACAACTCATACAAGAACATCAATCAAGGAGAGATCTTATAAAGGATTATTCGCAACTAGTTATAACTACATTAATTTGAGTTAATTTTTAGATGACCTATTATTGTCTCCTCTAGACCATGATCTGTTATATTATTCTCATTTGTTTATAAATTCAATATTTTAGGTCTTATTTCAAGATCCCTCTCTTGGGCATGATGAAACTCTTCCAAGATTAAACTTTATAACCTCTTGAATCAATAAAATGGATTGTGGAACCTTATGTATGATTTAATTATAGTGTTTATATGTTTTTTCATATGTGTATAAGTGGATGAATCTTACCTTAACATGTCCTTTCCACACCTATCTATTGATGAATTGACTTATGCAGGTTATATGACTTGTCAAATGTTGGTGATCAGATTTATAGTGTAACAAGGTTGGAAATGTCTCAAAGTAGACCTCTCTACCTTTACATTCAAGATATATTAATTCCTCAAGACCTATATGTGAAAAATTATTGTAAAATAAGCCTTAAAGATAGTTTCTTAATCATTTATAGCTATTTAGTGTTCTATAAGTATAAAATTGAGTGAATGAATCAACAATATAGGTGCATCACCATCATTAGCATATGATATCCCTTTCAGTAATCTTTCTAAACATTTTAAAATCCAACTCAAAGTAGGTTTTAGTAATGATGAAATTTTATACATCAAATTATATAACCTCATAATCTAGAGGTTTGGTCTAATATGTAGGTATCCCATAACCTATATAAGAATCTAATATTAGTTCAGGTTTAAAGGACATCTGAGCAATCTACTTTAGCAAGGTGAAAATTAGGTCACTAATAATTTTGGCATGCTTGGTGGGACACACATTTATCCATTGGATTACTCATTTTTAGCATCTTGGTATTTAAAACTAGTTTTAATCACTCATATGGTCACTATCTCTAAGGTAAATAGAAACACTTGTTCATAATTCATTATATTTCATTTATATTCTAGTAGGATATGACAACCTATAAATCATATTTTTATTACTCATTTCCTTACCAATATCCCTATGATCCATTCTAGTTTCAATATGATCCCTATCCATCTCATTATCACCGCCATCATCCCTACCATGATCTATGTTAATCTTATGATAAGCCTCACCAACCTTGTATAAAACCTTATCAATAGTCTGATGGCTCATAGAAACCATGTGATACCACACATGAACCTTTTTATCCTACATATGAGCCATATAAATTCCAAGATCAACCACCTTCCAAAACACACGTAATTTTTATGATGAGATTTAGGATATGAAGAGGATGAACCAAATCATTGCTGATGAAATTTTATCTTTGAGACAAGATCAATCATGTAAACAATCTCAAGATCCACTACCTCCTACATCTCCATGCCACTATCAATGGATTTCAACTCCATTTTAGTAGGAATTTCTTCCCTTCATGCCCCAATCTACAATATCTTCAATGCAAGAGGTTCATAAACCCAAGTTTCCAACATAGAAAAAATTATATTAGTCAAGCATAATCCCAAGTGGTGAAGTTAAGGACAAGCTTGAAATCATTTAGCCCCCACCTCTCCCTCCTCAAGATCCCAAGGCCTTCCCTTCATGTAATTATATTTAAGGAAAAATTTAATAGAAATAGGAGTTTATGGTTGTTAAATTTGAGAAGAATCAATAATACATTGTAGCACCATCAAATTTATCTCATCTTCTTGAGTATTTTCAACGATCCACCATGTCACTATTTGAGAAGGATCCTCTCCTTTTGTGAGGAAGATTAAGAATATTCAACTAAAGTGATAGAAGATGAGAGTGACTTGAGTGAGAAATAAGAGGACATCACCATTAGGATACCCCTTAGAAAATATAGGCATGATTAAATATTCTAGAATGTAAAAGAGGATTATTTACAATAAGTTTTACTTAAGAAAGAGGAGGATGTTTCTTTAGAACTTTTAATAGTTATTAAAGATGATATATAAACAACTACTTCTCTCAAATTCATCCATGAAGATAGCTCACATTTAACCATTTTTAAGGTTGATAACATTCTTGAATTTTGTGACCATTGATAGTAGTTGTACCATGATTTCTTGAGTGAGATGAACTCAATATGGAAAATTTAGATGATGGAATAGGAAAATAGATTGGATCTTGACATGAAGATGCCACTAATGTTTTGTATCTTAAAGAAGGTAATGCAAGTCTAGAGATGCCAAAACAAGATGATATGGAGTTTGAGTGGATAAATAAGATGCCATTCTTTGATGAGGATGACCAAGTTGTATTATAATGTAAGTTTGATCAGCATAGTGTTCCACAAATGAATGGTAAGGATGGTAGTGAACCCCATGACTTTTCAAGTGATTATGAAGAGATGGATTTTTGGGATGTCTTGGAGGGTTTTTTTTCAAATTTTTATAGTCCATATTCACCCCATAATGAGTTGAGGATGGTTTTATAAATAAAACTACTATAAATACTTATCTTAAGTCTTATAGGTAGAATCAATAAGAGACTAGTGACATGTTGTAGCCATGATTTCAAGAAGTTGAATACCTTGAAAAACCACTAATTCAAATGGAGAATAATGGATAAGGAATAATATGGGAGGAGTATGACTTGGTATTGAAATCACATGTATAATCCATGTATTTAAGAATGAAATAGAAGGCCTATATGATTCCCCAAGAGGCCATGAACATGTAAATCCTCCTATCTATAGTAAAAATTTATCAAGACCTAAAAATAATGCTTCAAGGTGCCATGGTGGACAATCAAGTTTTCTATTTGACCCTGGAGGATAGTGTTTGAATTTAAGTTAGTTCTTTTAGTTTTTTGTCTATTTTTAATAAGTGGTTAGCATAAGAATTAGTCTAATACCTTTTTTTTGTATTTGTATTATTTTTTGTTACCTTATATTAGTTGTGTTTGCTTCTTAGTTTTATGTGTTTCTTGTATTGTTATTTTCTAGTTATAAAAGGTGTATCAATCTGCAAAAGTTTGTTTATAAATCAAGTTAGTTCTCAAGCCATGTTGTTATGATACGAAATATCATTGTCATAAAAAAAATTAGTGAGTTATCTTGACTAGAATGTTGGTCAAGCCATATGAATCACTGAAAATGTTGGAAATTTAGCTTATAAATGCCAATTACCAACCCCTATAATTTGAAACATTTCATGGAATTATTATAAGCCTCTACATGGTGGTTAAATATAAGTATTTTGCCTAAAACAGAGGTTTTTGATGCTTTAAATGGTAAATTTAGAGTGAAAATAATTTAAATCATCCATAAAAACTTTAAACACCTTCACATTCTTGTCATTACTTTAAGTTAAAAGTTTCATACTTTGAAATTATCTCTCATGCAAGCTAAAGCATTATTCTTACATCTAATGAGCTCACCCATCCCAAATTTGGCCCCATAAAGATATTAAAATACTTTATTATTATTATAAAGTGTCAAATGACTTGTAAAATTCTTTTTGTGTCCTTAAATTATAAGATAAAGACTTGAAGTTTGGATAATATGCAAAGAAAAGGCCATTTTCATGTATTTTCATGCAGAAGTATGGATTTGTATGGCCCTTTTTATATAAAATAGATCACGAGATTTATTTTTGAGTTATCAAAATTGTTATAGAATATATTAATGGAAATAATATATCAAATATGACCAAAACTTGTTCCCTTCATTCACCTTGTTTCTTTGAACATCAAAAAAGCCCTTCAAGTTTGCAGATGGTACAACCATGAGAGAGAAAATCAAGGTCTATAATTTTGGGAAGAGTAATTAGCATAAAATAGGTTCCATATTTGGTAATTGGTTCTAAATTTTCTTCTTTCTCTTTCATTAACCATATTTAACAAGCTAAGGCACTTGCTATGCCTTCTTCATTCAAGCAAGCAACCAACTTTCTGATATTTCTCCTCAACTGAGCATCATGATAGAAAAAATTAAGTTTATGGAGTTTTTAAGGAGAATTATCCACCATTAAATGACATTATTTATATTCTTTCCACATGTGTGAGGGTAATTTCATCTAAATAATAAAAGTGAATGCCAAATTTGTAGTCTTTAGGTAGTTTGGAGAAGTACACTTTAGAGGTTGATCTATGGGTGTCAAGACTCATCATGACATGGTTTACACATATATTTCATGTTAATATGTTCTTATTTAAATAATCTCAAGTTTTACTCAAATATCCATAGCAAATAATCCATAAATTTTCTCTATATATCTTTATGGAGTCTTAGTTAAGCAAAAATTAAGGAAACTTAACATTTGTTAAGGTTTTCAATGAATCCTAGATTTCAATTTTATCATCATATACTTGTTAAAATGCATCTAAACTATTATTTATTATTGAGGGTGTGATTATTCTCACCTAATACCCTTCAATATGGTATTTCCATACACTTTAGATGCTCATTTCACCTCCCTCTTATGTCATCCTATCTCATAGTCTCGACACTGCCTTTTATCACTATTTCAAGCCTTTAACTCCATCCCCATTCTCATTCCCATGCCAATCAACATATTATCACTAATAACTAACATTAATCTCATGTATACATTATGAAATGATTCAATAATGTTTGATAAACACCATTGTCTTAAATAATGTTGTAAAAGTCCTAAACCTTGCTAGACTAAGATGAATGATCATCTACAATCAATGAAAATATAGTCAAGAGGTGCTTCATGAAAAAAATGTCTTAAAGAGACTAGAAAGCATGTATATATAGATGGAAAAAGTTTAAAATTTATCCTTTTTATTTTTAAATTTATAATATGTTTATGAGATAATATTTTAACCTTATCAAGATCTCTTTCTACCATACTCCATATAAACATATAAGAATATCCAACTATAGCCATGTTAAGCAAAAGGTGAGATAAAAGATGAAAATAAGTAGATATTTGGGTTTTTGAAGTGAGAGTTAAGAAAATTAAGAATTTAAAGAGAAATTAGGATCATTTTAGTAACCTTAGAGGTCTATTTCTACAAGTTCAAGACCTAAAACTATACCATAGTTTATACAAGGTCCTAAGTTTCACACCTAATAAATCTTATAGTGGAGAAAGTTATATAATTCAAAAGGTAGGATAGATACTATGGAGGTAACAAGTGTTATAAATTAATGGACATCAATCTTGGATCAAAGGTAGATACTTGTATGGATCAAATGTAGATTAGGTCATGTTTTCATGAGAATCTCCACCTACAACATGGTTTGAAGGTTCTTAAAGTATGCTAATACTATACCAAGATCAAAATTATCAAGAAGGTTTTATTATGCCTTGAAGTTAAATGGGGTTTCATCCCATGTTTGAGAATTACTCAAGATGGTGGGTTATATCAATCCATAAATTTCAATTACAAAATATCATTGTCATTCACCTCATGAAACATCACCTACAACCTTCTCAAGATAAATCTATCTCCAAGATTGTGAGAGAATGAGAGTAGAGTGATCTAATGAAAGAGTATCATGATAAAATGGAAGATTCATAGAATAATGGAAATTTGGAATAGGTTAGGGTTTAGATAAGATTATTCCAAGAAAATATCATTCCAAATTCAACTATAAAATGTCCACCTATAGCCATATTAGGGTCAATTATATTGATATATCTATATATCCTAAAGGTCTGATTCAAGTTACATTTAAGTTAAGAGGGAAAATTATGGAATCACATATGATTTAAAATAACAAATTGATGTCTTTAAATCTTCAATAAAATCATTTATCCTCTACTGCCACTATCAATTCATGAGAATATAGTACACAAGCTTGTATATAGAATTCAGACTATGTAAGAGCCTAATAACACTATTTGAAGAGAAATGTGCTAAAAAACTTAATTATACGAAGTTTACAAGTGACTTGGGAGGTCTAAAAATTTCAAAATCATGGTATAATGGATATAAAACCTTTTAATTATTGAATCTTCATCTATAACAGGTTTAGCAAGGTTGTCACAATGTAAACTATGAAGAGAGATAGTATAGTGATGGGATGCATAGGTTCAAGAGGTAACTATTAGAAGATATGAATCATTTAAATAAGGATTTTATGGCATAATATAAACTTATTAAACATTATTATACTCCAATACAAGGTGATACAAAAAGGAAACTTAGTCATAAACTTATGGAACATGAAAACACATGCAACCTAAGCAAATCTTGGGAAAAATACATATACAAGCCTCTATAGGAAAGAAAAAACTCTAAAACTTAGTATATTTTATGTTCATTAGTATTTATAATATATTATAATATTAATGAGTTCCCTTTATTAGTGGAATCATACACTATTTTATCACAGTAATATGCGTGTCTGTTGAAAGTCAGAGATGGAGCTATGAGACCTTGTTGGATAGTTTCAAGGTTTTATAGAGGGTTTGAATTCATGAGATGATTTATGAGGAAATTTAAGTTAATAATTAAGTATTAAAACACTTAATAAGAGTGATCATACTCTTTATTTCATATAAATATGCCATTGAGGGCTAGCTAAGGGAGAAAGATCCAAAATAGGCATGTGTGCATAGTCTTAAACCCTTTTATTATTTCAAGGTTTAGTTGAAGTATCATATCATTGATATATATGTTTAAAGGTATGTTAAGGTTTCATGATAGTGATAATATTAGGTTAAGGAAATAAAATCACCAAACCTAGCCATTAAGGTTTTACAAGCTAAGACTGCTTAAAACCCTAAGGTAGAGAGACAAGAGAATAGAGGTATTTGAGAGGATAAATAGTTAGTTTGAAGAAGGTTAAAATTATTATAATATGTGAAAAGAGTTAAAAATACAAAATAAATTTTTGTAATGAGAAGAACCTCTCATATCTCACAACCCCAAATACACATGTATGTAGAGAAAACCTATACATAGTCTTAAGAGACCATTGAGACAAAGTGGATTTTGGGATTAAAAGGAAGTTATATAAGGTTTAATAAAAGTGTAAATAATATAATATTATGATTTTTAACCTCAAAATTCACCTACAAGTCACTCATACCTCTAACATTTAGATTAGACCTAAAAGCCTGTTTTAGGCCAATAAGGCATATAAAACCAGAAGACACTTACAAACCCTATCAATAAAATATGACATCATTATAAGGTATGATTAGTTTTTATAGTTATAATAAATTTTATTTAAAATATATATAAATAAAATAAGATTCATTTTGGTCCTCAAGGAGCTAATTGGAACTATGCAGTCAAGATAGTCATTCAAACCACCTGTTTCAATGATCATATATTTCATCACAAGAAGAATTTGAACAAATGATTTTAGAATGATTTGAGGACACATATTTAATTTAAATAAATTAATTATTCAGGTTTATTTAGATACTAAGTTTTATTAACCATCACTAAGACTATAATTAGGTTCAGAATGAATGCAAAACAATACAAGTCAAGTTCTCTATGTGTGTATCTTTGCACATATTTTTCATGGGAACCCAAGATTATTAGGAAATTTTAAGGGGTATATGGAATAAATATCCATGGAAATAAGTTCTATTTTGGATTTCCATACTTTATGGACCATCATTAAGAAGGTTCAAGTCCAAAACCCTCTGTAAACCCTCATATAGACTAGGTTTGAGAAAAGTGAAGTTTCTAACATTCAAAAACTGATAAATCACCTAATAAACACTAAAAAAAATAATTAAACTCAAATAGGGTATTTTAAATGGTATCATGATGTATGAACCTATACAAACCTATCAATAAAATAGGGTTTTTAAGGACAATGTATAGAGATAGAGATACAACAAAGTTTAATATGATTCCAATCATTAGAGATGCTTGTCTATCACTTGTTATACATCATAAAATAATAATATGATCAAAATAATTATTTTAAATTAATTTGTAAACTTATTCTAATCATCTAGTCTACAAATGTGGATGATAAGATAACCTAGTCAACTAGTTTGACTAATTTATAGGTGTTGTTACCTAGGAGGACCACCTCTTGTTGATGCTTCCAATTGATAAATAGAGTGTTCCTTAGTGTTTATGAACACTTATAATTTTAGTATTACAATAATACAAGGCATGAGTTGTAGTTTTTTATAAGTAGTATGTCTATGGTGGAAAATTTGGCAAAATATTAGAGATGCCCAAATAATTTGTTTGATGTGGTGCTTAGAAGCCACCAGGGTATAAGTCTTTACAGTCTTATAGTCTTCTTGGTCAAGATTTATAACTCTAAAATAATCTAAGTGAATATTTTTAGTGATCTATAAACTAATGTGAACATTGAAAAAAATAAGTAAAAGGTAGGGTAAGGCAGAGAAGAAATGTGATTGCAAGAATTAGTCTCAAACATAATGACAAATTTATATTAAATTTGAGCATATATTTAACCAATTAGTGATTCAACATGGCATAATCCCAAGATTTACCAAAAAAACAAGAAATATTCAAAGGAAAATATAAAGATCATGAGTAAAATTCAAGATTACTTAATGATTTTGCTATGTTAATCTGAATTTCATAAGAATGTTCAAATATAGAGAAAATAAAATGAAGTGAACTTAGAATCCTTCAACTAGTCTAGCACATCAAAAACTAGAAACCTCATGAACATGAAATATATCTCATATATCCGAGAACCATTCAAATCTAAGACATCTAACTACAATTGATATAAATTAGAAATAATATAACACAACACCAGACAATATTTGTAAAATTATAACTGTATTAATTTCTATAGTATTAAATTTCTCAAAATCCCTCCATTTACAAATGGTAACACTTATCTATTTATATAATACGTAGGTAGTGTACCAGTCATATTTCTTTAAAACTTTTACAAGAGGTAAGGACAAATATCCTTTTACAAGTAACTCTATAGTACATATGGATGTTCGGTACCTATTAGATCAAAAGACTAATATATTCTAACAAACTAGCATATATAATTGACAAAAGTATAATCTTGACTTTTTTCATGGCTTGGTGGGCCCCCTTGATCACTTAGGCTAAAGGAATTCTTTCACCCTGGTGTATTGTTCTTTGATTAAATCAAAATCCACTACAAGCTTCATTATACTCTCTTCTTCTTGTCCAACCAATATATCATATTATTTGTGACTTCTAATGATGACCTCTTGTATACACCTTGCCTATGAAATTTGCTCCCCTATGGTGAGAATGAAATTAAGGAATTTTGAATTATCCTTGTTTGATTATATCTAGATATCATTATTGATACCCTAGATGAAGGCTTAAACTCTACTGGAATTCCATGTCATGCATTAGGCTAGTGGTAGTAGGTTGAGAAGGGGTCACCAACAAAGTTATTAGAAACTTCTCAATTATGTTCACCAAGTCCTTATCTTCCTCTATGAAGTCGTTGGCCTTGTTTTACCATGAACTTAATTCTTATATTTGATCCACCAAGATCTCTTGAATGGCATTCAACTACTTTTATTTGATAATCTTGAAGTCCAAAGTCTATTTAGTGATGTGTACTTTAATCAACTCTATCACCTAGTCTTTGGTTTTTTTTCATTGTTATATCAATGTTTATGCCCTCTTGGCTTGAAGTTCTAAGGTACTAAGCCTAATTTTGATGGATTTTAATCATTCAAAGGCATATTATAGGTACACATTTAACATCTTCAATAGGTCATCTAGAATTTATAGTGAGACTTGGGCCTCCAAGTCTTTCTTCACTTTCTCCAAGTTTAAGATTCTTTTCTTCATGCCCTAAATTCCCACCATGGCCATTTGTAACTAGGATTCCACCAGACTTGTAATATCTTATTGATGAATGGGGTGTTCCCTTGCTACCTAGTCTTGGACTAGAGTGAGTCCTAAAAATGGTTCCACTCTTTGGAGAGTGACTTCTTTAGTTCCAATAGTTACTTTATTTCTAGTAACCTTCTCTAGTGTAGCTATATCAGGGTTTGAATTTTACCTTTGGCTCTACTTCTAAAATATTTGAAGATTTTGGTGTTTTGAGACCAACCCCTCTTGATTGCTGTAATTATTCTATTTTCTTTTTGCTCTCCTTAATAGCCTCAGTCATTATCCTCTCTTCTTGGTCCTTAATGAACTCTAAGATTTAAGGTTGGACTTCATCATTGACTTCAACATTGGCATTTATATTCAAAGCCCATGAATGTGTCTAAGAGGGTATCTTTTGTAACCTCCCATAGAAGAACCAGTTAGGGATGGTAAGTCCATGTATGGGAAATTCATCACTAAATACTCTCACCTCACTTATTGGGTGAATCAACTTGGGTTTCTTGGAGGCTCTAAGAACCAAATCCATATTTTCTCCCTCTTTCTTTTGGTCATAGGGACAAAATCTAAGGCAACTCCTTTTCGTTTATCTATCTCTTTAGCTATTTGGGGACTCTCAATTAATACCACCTCAACTATAGCTTATCCTTCTTCATCCCCTTCCTTGTCTGACCCATATGTATCTACAATTTATTTGAAAACCTATATCACTATTTCATAGTGTTACAAGGTAATAATGTTAAGGTATTCCACAAGGGAAGGGGGTCTTTGAGGTAGATTTGAGGTAGATGGTCCCTCTCCTAGCCTATCTTCCATCTTTTATTCACTAGGTCCTTCAATTTTTAGCACTTGTTATTGAGGTGGTTGTTATTTTTGAGGTAGACCTTGAGGAAATTTTCGTGGACTTGAAGGTGAACATGAATTAGAAGGTAGGAAATGATATTGCAAGGGATTCATTTTCCATCTTTCTCTTGATGGTTTTTCTTCCCTTTGTAATCTGTGTTCAAGATTAAATCCATGCTACTTGAACCTAGCCAACACTTCCTAAAATTTGGTTGCCTTTGTGTATAATTGGTCATATGAAACCAATTCATGTTCATAAGATACCTTAGATAGTTTTTTGGATTTTAGATGGGTGAGCACATTTCCCTTTGGATCCCATGTCTTGAGGTCATCTAGTTAGATGTAGAATGCCTCTCTACTCCTTACTAATATCTCTAGTTACTTCCATCCATGAATAATTTTCTTCCTAATAAAATATGGGAAGAGATTTAGGATGAATTTCTTTTTCTCTCTACATACATTGTCTATATCATGAAGGATTTGATGAGCTATCTCCTGCTTGACTAGCTTGATTGGGACATGTACTAGTAGCCTAAAGGGTTGAGTCTAACAACCTTCAATTTTGATGAATTTATAATTAGGATAGAGCCATATGTCACCAATAGGTTATAAAACATACCTAATGATGGGGGGAACCTTGGTAATTGGACTTCTATTAATTATCCCAACTAGTGTGGGATATATGCAATCACAAATGAATTGCATGTGGTCTCCATACTTAAATATATGGAATTTGGAATAATGGTGAGAGATTTTTATCTTGTTGTGAGGGTACCAATTATTGATGGCATGGAAGTAGGTTGATTCCATGAAGGCATCAAATAAGTAAGACATTATTATGAAAAAATAGCTTTTCTTCCTTTTAATTCCATTAAACTGTCTCCATAGATGGATACTTATCATTTCTCCAATAGGTGGAGTCAAATTCTCTTCTATCATGAAATAGACATACAATACCCACATGGGGTAAAAATAGGATGTTACTAATACTCTATAATCAATATTAAAAAAATCATGATGATTATAATCTCTTCCTTGAATTGTACAATTGGGATTTTACCATCACAATTTCTCATTACATGAATTCTTCTATCCAGCCATGGTCTTAAGATATTATCTTAGTCATTATTAGTGGTCTATTCATTGATAATAGGGATGCCTATATAAGTCTTGGGAAGATTTTATTATCCTTCAAAATATATTAGAGCTATATAAGCAACCCTCTTTGATATGCCCTCCTTTATTATGCAGTCTCCATCTACTCTACAATTAAAAAACATAGGAGCTAGGATATCGATACAATGGAGTACCTCTAGTTTGGAAACTATGAGGTGAAGACAAAACATATAAATTTCTACCAAATCTTTATGTCTCCTCTGAACTATAACAATTCATTCCTCATTTAGGGATAAGGGTTGTAAGAGGTCGATTGCAAAGAAGATTTTAGATCAATTTTCCATACTATTATTTAAGGCTCCCACATCCAATTCTATATCCTTGTAATATCTCCCTTTAGTATTTATAGACAAATAAAAATTGTCTTCATCTCTCTATTGTTGTCTAGCTATGGCCATGTTCCTCTAACTAGTTAATTTCCCTTAGACTATGTGATCTCACTGAGTGTTTTTAGCTCTTCTCAAGGTGATTTTTAGCTCTTTTGAATGTAATTATGATTCAATTAGGAAATAATTAGGGAATTATTTTGGAAAAATAGGTTTTTTTAAACTTTAATAGAAAAGGTGTAAAATTCATAAATTCACCCATGTTACTCTTATGAAAGTCCTTTCAAAAGCGAGCCATTAGTCTTTGAAATTTTCCTTCATTTTGCAATATTGGATTGGATATAAGAGTGAGAATGGTCTATTGATCTCAATCCATGAAGTATTTTCTGATTAGTTTCCTTCATTATGTTTTCTCCTCATTAACAAATCTTTGGCCATTTCACACCATAAGATCAAATCCTATGATGAAGCATAGACCATCAGATTTGCAAAGATGCACATGAGTTAATGAGCTTTGAACTTAATAAAAAATTAGGCTACAAGTCTTCCACTGAGTTTTCATGTTAAAAAAACAAAGGGAACTTTTAAAGGCTCAAAAAATACATCCCTTGACTAGGCTAAAAGTTTTGACTATCTCAAATTTGATGTCTTCATGAACATCAAAAACATTCTTATGAATGTCAAATGATGGGCATGAGGGTATCAAATTTAAGCTAATTTAATGTACTTAGAAGGATTAAGAATAAGAATTACAGTCATGTTGAGTTGAAAAAAAGATTGTTCTTTAAGATAAAAGCATTCTCATTGGGCCATATGTCTAAATATTTGGGATATATGATCCCTTAAGTTTTTTCTTGATTGGATACTTAAGTTTCAACTAGGTTTTAAGCCTTCAACCTTTTTTCACCATCAAATCAAATCTTATAATAAAGTGTAGACCATCAGATATATAAATATGCACATGACTTAATGATCTCTAAGCTTTGATATGAATTGGGTTAAAAGTTTTCTACTAAGTCTATTTATGTTTTTTTTTTAAAAACACATGGGGTTTTTTTAAGGGTTGAGAAATATGTCCCTTTGTTAGACCTCAAGTTTATCCTATGCTAAAAAGTATTTAGAAATTTCACACTATCAGATTCGATCGGTGAGCAATCATAGTCCATTGATTGTGATCCATGTACTCGTCAATGATTGGTCCCTAAAAAGAGTAAATATTAGGGTTAGGCATAAAATAAGGAACCTAGAAAGACTTCATGTAGTTGCCCTTAAACATTTTTTGAAGGGTCACTTTCTCAATGAAATTATCATAACCAATTCTTCCAAAGGGTAGGTTTAAAAAAAAGATGAAGGCTTGATTTGTTTTAGACAAAATGTCTATAATAAATAGTGCCCAAAACAATTCCTTTGAAGGGTACTTTTTTCCAAAGTGGACCAAGACAACTTTTTCGAAGGGACATTTCAAGAAACTCTGAAGGGTTACTTCAATAAAGTGCCTCAAAGTTAGGATTTAAAAGGTTATTTTGTGGTTTAGGTGGGCCCATTTTCTTGCATTTGATTTGCACCATTTGATTATATCTATGAGATAGTGAGATCCATTAGATATATAAAAATGCACAAAGTTTAAACAAGTAATAAGTCATCAGGCTTTGAGAGAGAAGTAACTGATAAAGAAGACACTGAAGTAGGAGAGGTTAAAAAACTCAAACAAGTAAAGGGTTGACCAAAAAAACCCTAAGTAATGAACCAATGAAAACCTAATTAAATATAGATACTTATAAACCTTTCATAATTTAAGTTGTTTGGGAAACCCGAACAAGTCTTCCCTCTAACTTTTGAATTTAAAAGTTAGGGTTTTATTCATAAAAGACCTACCCTTATTTATTGGACCTAAAATTCCATCTTTAAAGACAAACCATTAGAAAAGTTAGTCTAAAAACATAATCATTATCATTAATCATGTATAAATCATATATATTTCAAGTGGATGATCTTAAAATTCTAAAAAACATAACCTCTTAAAGTAATTTTTCAATGTTTAGATGTTTCTAAACATTCATAAGGGTCCCCCATTTGCAAAAGCAAGAAAGTGGGGGGTATGATGATGTAGAAAGACCCATTTCATGATGTAATTAATTTATTAATGTCTCAAAATCATTATAGTTTTAGGTTTTAAAAGTCTCATATAGGTTCTTATGGCCATCAAGTTCAATTAATTAGGCTACTAGGTCTAATTGGCATATTTGACCTACTTGGTCAATAAAGTAAAGTTGAGAATGGCATGGAAGGCTAATAAATGAGTTAATGTGGAGTTATCACACTTAGAAACTAATATTTGAGTGGAAATCACATGATATAACTAGTATATAAGTGGCATTTCCATGCATAGATCCTTTTAAATACCATTCACATGCATAATTAGTCCCTACCATGAGTTAATTAATCTAAAGTGGCATCAATACATGTTCCATGGTATTAAGTCAAGAAGGAGTTTATCTTTACTTAAGTATTATTTTAAAATAAGGATAAGTATTTATACTCCTATGATGTCCCACCACCTTATTTCCAATGCTAAATAGCCCATATAAGAGCATCAATCAAGGAGAGATCTTATGGATGGATATTTACAACTAGTTATAACCGAGTTGTACCTAATTTAATGATTTTATGACCTCTTATTCTCTCCTCTATGCCATGATCTCTTAGATGCTTCTAATTTTGATATATATTTATGATTTTATTTCTTATTTCAAGATCCTTATCTTGGACATGAGGAAACTCTACCAAGATTGAACTTTATAACGTCTTGAATTAATAAAATGGATTATGGTAGCTTCTTTATAATTGACTTATAGTGTGAATATTATTTTTTAGATGTGTATATGTGGTATGAATCTTACATTGACATGTCCTTTCCACACCTATTTGTTTATGAATTATCTTATAAAGGTTATATGAAGTGTCAAAGTTTGGTGATTATATTTTTAGTGTAACAAAGTTGAAAGTGTCTCAAAGTAGACCTCTCTCCCTTTATCTCCAAGTTATAGTCATTCATCAAGACCTCCATGTGAGAAACTATTTAAAAATAAGCCTTAGATATAGTCTCTTAGTCCATTTTTGGTTCATTTGTGTTCTAAAAGTACAAAATTAAGTGGATGAATTAGAAATATAGGTGCATCACCATAACTAGCATAATATTTCCCTTTTAGTAATATTTCTAACTCTTTTCACCCCCAAAGCAAAGTAGGTTCTCGTACTAAGAAAAGTTGATATATTATAGGATCTAGCATCATAATCTATAGGTTTGATCTAAGATATAGGCATCCCACATCCTATAGACCAATCCAATGTTAATCCAAGTTTGAAGTAAATCTAATTAGTCTACTTTAGTAGGGTGTAACTTGGGTTGCTAACACCCCCAAGTGGCTTAGTCATAATATTTAAGTATTCTACTCTTTCACCTATTGTTTCTATGGATATTTTTAATCTATTATTGATTTTATGATATATTATTTTAGTATTTATAATCATATAATTAATTTCCTTACAATTAATATCACATCTTCAATTTAGGTAAGTTTTTATGGTGTAGTTTTTTTTAGAGCACTAGTAGACTAAAAAACATAACTTTTGATTTGTGAAGAATTGAATTATTTTGTCACTAAAATTTTTTACATTAGGTTTTTTTACGAAAAAGAATAAATATTGAGTTAAAAAAAGTATCAAATATTTTATCTTATAAAACTTATTAGTCATTAAATTCATCCCTATGAGATGATCGCAATGGTATATTCTATTGGTACAATCTTTTAGTCAAAAATTTCACTGTTATGCACAGTAGTAGTAGTTGTATTCATCTCAAAAATATGGTTTCAATGGTGTATTCCATTAGTAAACTTTTTGGGGTTAAAACCCTCCTAGGTTTTGTGCATGGCTGGTCTAAAAACTCATGGACACGGGAAAGGGAAAGAAACTCTAAAACCTCCTCATAAGGATGATGTGAAGTCTAGAACTGTTGATCCATGTATTTTGGAGGTAGTTTAGTAACTTGAGGTAAAGTTGTAGGACATGGTGAAAAAATAAGATTTTGATACATTTTAAGGGGAAAAAACAAGGTCAAGAGGGGACTTGGAGAGCATGATGGATCAATTGTAATAAATATCTAGGTAATTAGCCAACTTGTCATCTCAGCCATTATTAAACAACCCTCCACCACTTTACTTTGGTTTTCTTCTTCCAAACAATACCAACATCAATTTTGGCCCTAAGTCTATGTTTTTAAAATTATACCTATGTAATTTTTATGGTAATGATCCACTCATTTGGCTCACTCAAATTGAAATTTTGTTTAATCTATGTAAGACTTCATGTTCATAAAAAGTGGTTATGGCATATCTATATTTGGAACCTGAGCCATTCATTTGGTATCATTATTTGTGTGCTCAAAATAAAAATAAATGTATTTAGTTTTCATTGTCAATATTTTTTGAGGACTTTGAGTTCCACTATCATTATAATGTCTCTAAAAAATACTTTAGTTAGATATCTAAATTGTGCCAAAATAGGACTATAAAGGAATGTTGTCATAAATTTTGAGATAAAATTCCAATAACTATTTATGTGGTTCCATTTAGAATGCATGGCCTTTGAAATACATGGATTATGGTATAAATCTCCATGTTTGGTTAATTACAACCAAATGATGCAGATTCTCAAAAAAGGTGTAGAAGGTTTTCTATTATTCTTATTTTCCATAGAGGTTTAACCAACCAAGGAGTCTACACATCTTGATTTTGAAAGGGTTTTGAATGGCCATTATATTATATTTCGTGACATACCAAAAGGAATTCCTCTAAGTTGTGCACATGATCATGCCATTTGACTCATTCTAAGAAGTATACCACCTAACATTAAACACTACATCTATCCTTATGCTCATAAGAGTGAAATTGAAAAGATGGTACAAGAGATGTTGGAGATAGGAATCATCTAGCATAATCAAAGTGAATATTCCTCCCTAATGGTCATGGTGTGGAATAAGATGATAGTTAGAGGATGTGCCCAAACTACAAAGAAATAATCAATTACACCATCAAAAATAAGTTTCCTATTCCAAAAATTGATGATTTTCTATATGAATTACATGGTGCTATTTATTTTAACAAGTTAAAAATTCACTCTAGGTATCTTTAGATTCACATTCATGATGAGGACATACCTAATATAGCTTTCAAAACTCATGAAATCCATTATAAATTTATGGTCATGTGTTTTGGCCTCATAAATGTATGATATACATTTCATAGTTTGATTAATACTATTTTAAGGCCATTTTGAGAAATTTTGTATTATTATTTTTTTATGATATCCTCATCTAAATCCAAACTTGGGAAGACAATTTAAAACATGTGAAATAGGTGATTTCATTTCTAGAATAACATCAACTTTATGTCAGATCTTCAAAATGTTCTTTTGGTTTCTAAGAGGTGGAGTACTTAGGTCATATTGTTTCACATTAAGGCTTGAAATTTAATTTGAATAAAATCCATGTGATAATGGAGTGGAAGGTTCCCAATACCATCAAGAACCTTCAAGGATTTTTGGGGATAACTAGTTACTATATTAGGTTTGTCAAGAGTTATGGTAACATTATAGTTTTACTCACCTCTTTATTAAATAAATATTCCTTCTAGTGGACTAATTCAACTATGAAGGTGTTTGAATAGTTGGAAATGGCTATGTGCATAATTATAGTTTTGGATACTCCTATTTTTTCAAAAACTATTGTTATGGAGTGTGATGTATTAGGATATGGCATGAAGGTTGTACTCATGAAATAAATTAGACCAATAGAATTTGAAATTCACCAAATGAAGATAAAAAATAGGCTCAAACCAATATATTAAAAAGATATGATGGATATTCTACATGTAGTGAAACAATGGAGACCTTATTGATGGGTCATCACTTTTAGGTAAAGACTGATAATGATAGCCACAAATATTTTTTGGAAAAATGATTATCATCTAAATAAAAACAAAATTGGGTGACTAAAATGTTAGGCTATGATTTTTAAATAATTTATAAGAAAGGAAAATAGAATGCGGTGGAAGATTACCTATCTTGATGGGATGATAGAGTTAAGGATTTATTATGTGTCATGACCATGTGGTAGACAGATTAGTTAGAGGAGGAAAGATCATAATGGGAGACTAGTTGTCTACAAAGTATTTTATTCAAATTATTTGGAAAGGTTTTAGTGAATATGAAAAATTTACATGGAAAGGGAACACATTATGGTATAAATATATATTATACATCTATAATCATTATCTCTTCAAACATAAAATTCTTCACGAACTTCATGCCTCTCCACTGGGAGGTCACTTTGGTTTTTTAAAAACATATCATAGAATAAAGTAAGATTTATTTTGGGAAACACTCAAGGAAACATTTAGATAAATGCATGGTATGTAAAAAATAATAAATGTGAAATAATTAAGACCCCAAGTCTTTTACATCCTTTATCCATCCCTAGCCAGTATTGGGAAGAGGTTTCTATGGACTTCATTATAGGGATACCACATTCCAAGGGTAAAAATGTTATCATGGTAGTTGTGGATTGAATCACCAAGTATGCTCATTTGTATTCCTTATCACATTCATTTATTGTCAGTATAGTAACTTATGTTTCTATAAATATAGTTCAAAAATTACATGGTACTCTAAGGATCATTGTAAGTGATTGAGATCTCATATTTATTAGTAATTTTTAGACTGAATCATTTGTATGTTTAGGCAACTAGTTGGTTCATAGTTAATCCTATCACCCTCAATCTGATGGATAAATAGAGGTATTCAAAAAATGTCTCAAAGGGTAACATCATTATTTTATTGTTGACAAACAAGACAAATGGGTTCATTACTTTCCACTTGTTTAATGGTGATATAACATTTATTTTCACACTTCTTCCAATATGTCCCCCTTGTGGCATTATATGGTTATCACCCCCCATCCATAAATTTATCTTTGAAAATGCATCCTTTGGTTTGATCTATTGAGGAATAAATTTAACATCAATAAGAGGTGCTAGTAAATTTATTGGAGAATTTAGTAATTGCACAAAATCTAAGGAAGCAACAAGTAGATCAACACCATAGTGAGTGGAATTTTGACATAGGTGATCTATTATTTATGCATTTGCATCCATATAAGCAAATGTATTTTAATGAGAAAAAGGATAACAAGATATCACCTAAGTATTATGACCCTTAATAAATCTTTTATAAAATTGGTAGTGTGGCTTACAAGTTATAATTACCCCAAACCACTTGCATACATCTAGTGTTATATGAATATTACCTAGATAAAGTAATTGGACATAGATTTTTCACTCAGACTAAGTTATTTGAATTATATAAAGAATTATAAGTCATTTTAGAGCCTAAATAGATAATTCACACATGGACTAAGAAAATATGGACCAAAGCCATTAAATAATATTCAATCAAATGGAAGAACATGTATTCTAAAGATAAAACATAGGAGGATGAAGCATTCCTAAAAAAAAAATCATAGTTTGATTCAACATTGAGTATAACATTTTTTTGAACTGAAGGGTCATGTTACACCTTTAACCTATATTACATTTAGGTATATGTGTGGCCAACTTATGGTTTACACATCTTCATATTAACTTATTGCATTTCTCTATTTTTTTTTATTATGGTTAGCCCATGGAATAGCTATGGCTAAGTATAGTATATATAGGAGGTAGTGATTAGTCTTTTATGATCATATTGTGAATTCTTTTCTTATTTCATTATTGTAAAGGTTTCCCCCTCAAATTGGCTCAGTTATAATATTCAAGTATTCTAGTATTTTTTTGCTTATTATTATGGATCTACTTATTCTACTCTTAATGTTGTGATATATAATTCTATTATTACCAATCATCTATGTAATTTGCTTATAAAACACTTAATAATGATATTGATTTATGCAATGTTTAAAAAGGTTAGCCTTAAAAAATCTAAAAATCCCACTCAACATAAAGTAAAAAACACCCCAAAATAAAAAAATATAATAAATATTTCATTCAGTGGTATTTAAAACTATAAAATGTGCCAAAATAATGGTATTCATGCCAGGGGGTTTTTTTAACATCCAAATAAAGGAATGGGAAGGATGAGTGAAGAGATAAAAGGTGGACAAAGGTCATAGGAGATCTAGGTATGTTTCAAGGGTGATGTGGAGGCTAGAAAGTGATCCATGGGTGTTATGGAGGTAAGATTAGCTAGAAAGTAGGTCATGAGGCCAAAAATGTAGATGGAGGTCATGGTATTTGAGTAGGCCATGAAGAGACCAAACATATGATATAGAATAATGTGAGCTTGGTTGAAGATTATATGTATGAATTTATGCATGGAACAAGATTGAAGGCCACAATAGTCTAAACTATAGGTCAAACTAGAATAATAAGTGATCCAAGGGTGATGAACTAAGGATAACAATAGAGGGGTAAAGATTCAAACTATAGGACGGATTCATGATTTAACTATCCAATTATTAGAGCATTTCAAGGTTTTCAAGATAATGATCTCCTTTAAAATATTCATTAGGAAAAGCATGAAAATGTAAATAATCAAAGTCATAGATCTTTTGCAAACAAAAATCATGATTTCATGTAAAAAATCCACCTTTTTAATAAATATTGAGGTTTTTGAGATTTCAAAAAAAAACAAATTTATTTTATAAAACCCTCTAAAAACTACCTCAATAATCTCAATATTTCAAAATAAATCTTACAACATTAAAAATGGCATATAATTAATGGGGTTGCTTTGATACCATATCAAGGTTGAGTCTAAGGTCTAGGTAAGTTGAATGTATCATTAG
Organism: Torreya grandis; assembly: GCA_037957365.1. Lineage (NCBI taxonomy): Eukaryota > Viridiplantae > Streptophyta > Pinopsida > Cupressales > Taxaceae > Torreya > Torreya grandis. Next base: position 1,320,504 of record JARHVA010004651.1, read on the forward strand.
AGTGAACACACGAGATAAGTAAGTTCACAACACCAAGAAACTAAAATCCAATGAAATACATAATGTGAGAATATTACATAGATATTGGAGACAAAACCAAACTTGCATTAACAAAGAACACAAATGTGAGAAGTATAAATAATAGAGTGTTACGTAAATCCTCAATAAAATTTGGTCAAAAAACCTTTAATATATAAAAGTAACTCCTCCAAAAAATGTGGTAACATAGCTAAGATTATAGGATTAAATCCCATACTTAGAATAACCAGTTAAGGGAGTCACTTTCTAGTCATCTAATCAACCTGTACACCTAAGAAAGCTTCTCCATGAAAGTAAGAAAACTACAAGTGAGGGGAAAAAATCCCATACTAAATAAATATGGGAAAATAAATAACCCCTAATTTAAAATTATAATAAATCAATTATAAATGTGAATAAGGAGTAAAATGAAATGACAAAGCACCATGTGGTAAATAATCCCACAAAATTTGACATCATAAAATCAAATTAAAAAATAGAATACACAGGTAGTGAATCCATTGCCTACAATTGGCTCACATAAATGGAGGATTTGGGGAAATGAATTTTCTATCTCAATGAAAAGAGAATACATAATCAGTCCTAAAAGGCAAAAAGAAATCACATTTGTTACTTTTCATATTTATGAATTACTATCAAATCTCTCTTACAACCAAAGGGCTGAACTTTCTTGAATTTATGAAAAAATATTAAGAGAAATAAAATGGTGGCTTCAAAGAGAAATCCTACTCCATCTATTTACAAATTATATGGTATCATTAAGTATACATACATTGTGTTGAATGCACCCATAGTAGACCAAAAATTTCTACATTATTGAATAATCTAGATAGAGGTAGATGTAGTAGAGTCATACAAGGATGATATCCAGTTATCACTATACACTTGTGAGTACATTGATTAACTATTGGAAATTAATAAAATAGGGATACATAATGAAACTGATAAACTAAAGGTATTCCCTTGTATTGATTCTCTATTCAATTTTTTTGGTGACTATTCAATTAACATTATTCTCCATATGCATAGCCCTATACCTATTGCTTATGTATCTAGTATATAGTTTGAGAAATACTATCAAATATTAGCACCATACATGACCTATAATCAACTAGTTATGGATTCTTAGTTGGTTGATAATAATATTAGAGACACATTGAATAATAGGTAGTGAACCTAAATAATTTTGTATTAAGAAGCCAAATCAACACCACTATGATTGTTTGATTAAATCATGGAATTAGATTTTCCATGGCCCTATGGAATATGTTATATGTGATACCAAACATTACTTATGTTATCTAAATTTAGGTCCCCCTTATGGACATCATTATAGGCACTAAGAGGGTACCTGACCTAGGGGAAATCATTAGTTTAATTCTCAAACACAAAATGAGCACCATGGAAAATAGGCTACATGGACATTTTTATATGATGTCCTATTTATTAGATGTGGTATTTTATATGGTCACCCCTCCTAGAGAAGAACTATGGGAGCATTCACTCTAATACTCTAAAAATTAGATATGCAATGACCACAGTATCTTTTACACTTATAAATTTAGAAAATAGATTTAAAGGATAGAAAATACCTTTTATCCTATACTATATAGGGATATAAATGGTAAATATATACAAAAATAATTATACCAAATTAAAAAATCAATTAGAAATATGGGATATTATTGTCTATATCATGAGCACGCAATGATCATAATTAAAAGTACATTCAAAGTTTCATTTTTATTACCTTAATACATCCTAGATAGGTTGGCTAAACAAGGATATCATTCCAACTATCTAATAGTTTAGACAAAAAATTGAAATTAGATAAAATTGAGTTTATCTATAAAACCCCTCTTAGTGTAGGCAATAAAAAATACATGCAGTGGGAACATATTCAATAGACAAAAAATCATAAAAACCATTTCAATTCAAAAAAGATTGAATTTAGATGTTGGTATCTAAGAGAGGTAACTATTAAATATCTTAATAAATATTTCAATAGGATAAGGATAAAGTATTGGAATGAATCATACAAACATGATCCCATGTTTATAAATGGACATGATGATTTATAAGTCTAAAGGTGGATGCAGTTAGTAAGAATGTCTATTAAAGTTTCCTAGAGGATATAATATGATCTTAGTATTAAATTAGAGGATTCCAAGCTCTTAAAAAATAATAAGACACATCATTTGATGTATATTAATAGATAAGGTCTTCCATCTTCATATATATCCCAAGACCACCTAGTGCCACCCCATGTCCCTTTCAATAGATATTTGCATAAGTTTGATACCTTAGAGACTTATTAAGCATGTCTCTCCAATACCTAATGTTTATCCAACATAATAACCTTAGGTAATTACTCCTCCAATAAGGAATATTTATAGTATACCTCCTCCTATAGTTACTTAATATAGGAAAATGAGGACTCTTCTTGTCACTTTATAAGTTATAAATATTCCAATAATGGAAGACATGCCACCTGAATATGCCGATATACCACTAGGTACTTTATATACTGGGATTGAAAAAGAACATGAAAAATATTATGACCTAAAAAAATAGGTTATGATGGATATGATTCCATAGGATATAATGCAAAGACAAATTAAATATCATCTTCCTAACACTATACTTCTTCCTCTAGGTATTGAAGAGTCACAAACACATGGCCTGTAAGTACTTAAGAATATATTAGGTAAAGTAGTATTAATTATACCCTTACTACTAATATAATTTATAAATTTTTTTACATTATTCCCATGTATTTTCCTACCACATATGCTTCATCATCTATATAGGTTATTGAAATCTAGGATTCAATTGTTCCTACTAAACATGTCTAGGAAGAAATGCTCCTTTCAATAATGTTATAATAGAGACAAGTTATAAAGTATTAAATTATTTTATTTATAGTATTTATAGCACCACATGATATTTTTATACATCAATCACATAATTTTTACAAACATTGACCCAATACCCTTTGATTATTTCCATTGCTAACCAATAAACCACAAAGACTAGCGTACATTTTAAAGACTTGGTATCTCCATCCATTTATACTAATTAGATAGTGAAAAAATACCTTCTACTTAGTTATAAATACCCATTACATAGGTCACTCAAACCTAATATCCAATATTTTTTTATTGTATTTCCCTACACTTTAAAAATTATACCATTAGGACTCCTCCACAAATAAAGATTACATGGTAGATAAAGGCTCTACCTGCTCTTCCTAAACTCAATCCATCCTCCAATATGTCCTCAATGGATACCATTCCATCTTTAGTATTCATGTTATTCCTAGGAAACCCTTCACTCCCTACTTCCTTACCTCTAACTCAAGATAGTTAATAAACCTTAATGGTTCCCCCTTCATAGATATAAAAATTAGAATATGTAGAATCAATAAGGCATGACTTAGTTATCTCCAAACAACCAAAAGTTTCCATTTAGATTTGATAGAGCCAAAAACACATTAAAAAGAGTGATAAATAAGACAATGGTGGTTGAGGGTAATCCTATTGATCTTGAAAATTAGGAGGAACTATTCTCATTGACTAATAAAAGGAAAACAAAACATGGAGACATGGATTATTTTGAAGAAAATCCTATCACCATGGTAGATGTAGTTGGATTAGTAATCAGGTAAATTTTATATGGATTTCAATAGTATAATAAGAGACTATATGATCAAAATATGATTAAGTCCCCAAAATATATAATATAGAATGTATAGAGATATGCTAAGAATCTGTATAACATTTTGTGTTCTATAAGATTATAAAGAACACAAGGTCATCCAAAATTGGGAATTGTGGTTAGTTTTTATTAGTATATAATTTACTATGATTTAAACATAAGCCTCATAGGATAATTTGTTAGGTTGTGGAGCTAAAAGCTTCACTAATGCAGACATGGAGGAGGTTGCAGAAGAGTTGTGGAGTGTCACAGACACCGGTGTCGGTCAGGCCAACTGACGACGGCAGGTAGGAGACATGAAGCAACCGACGTCGATCAGAAGTCGGCTGGCATCGGTGACCCCAGGTGGATAGGGACCGACATTGGTCGCCTATGTGGTTAGACTATGAGTATATTATGGGCAGTCAGTTGACGAATCGAGTGTTTGCATGATGAGAGCTAATTTTAGACTGAGAGCTACGAATCTAATTATTGTAATTAGATGTCTAATTATTGTTTGGATGAGATCTATATAATAGACTCATGGTTGTATTATAAACTAGTGCTAGGGAGTAAGAGAGTAGTATTATAAGCTCCTTCTGTGTGTGAGGTGAGCAATGGTGTGTTCCTCCTAGTGCCACAGTACCAAGGTGGGTTCTGGTTTTGGAGAGTCAGTAGGATTCTTCATGGGTGTATGATCTTAGTCATCAGGTGAGCATGGATTCTATAGGAGATCTACATGGTAAGTAAGATCATTGATATGTAAGTGTATGTGTGTGCAAGGTCAAGGTTCACAGGTGTGCAGAACCAGGTTGATCTGCAAGTGTGCAAGATCAAATAGGATAGCAACACAACAGGGAGCAGAATCAGGCAGGATCTACTTGGAGTATAGGTGTCTACTCGAATAGAGCAAAGAGGAAGGCAAGGGAGTTCCTTCCATAAGTAAGGTCTATTGAGGTGTAGGTTGTTGTAGGTTTAGGGGAGATCTACTTGGAGTATGTGGAGTACTTGTGGAGTGCGTGGAACACTTGTGGAGTGTGTGGAGCACTTGTGGTGTGTGTGGAGCACGGGTATAAGGTGAACACCAACTCAGTGTTTGAGTTGGGTGTTGGGACCTAGGAAAGAGAGATTTGAGGAGAGAATTACTGTTCACTTGAGGTGTGGGAAGCCTCTGAAGAGGTGGTGGAGAAGAAGTGGCATCTTCTTTATTGTATTATTTTCTGCAAGAGTTTTAATACAAGTTGTGTATTGTCTCTCACATCATGTGTTATTTATGAATTCTAGTTACTTGTGTATTCTGGTTTATTTCCACATATTAAGTTTCTTGGTAATCAATTGTGTGCTTCTGGTTATTTGTCCCAACATAATTAACTAAACACAAGGCATACCAACACTTAAAATTTATACTAACACTTGATGTGAGTTTGGATTATAATCATGTAAGTACCAAGTGGGATTGTATAATAGAGTGACATCAAGAAATGCATAGCTTAGTTCAAAATAATTTAAATAAAGGATAGAGGACTATTCAAATTATAAAATATATGAGAATAATAGGTGTAAATGTACCACTAGGCCAAATAATATCCAAACCCAATTTTGAAAGTTTGTACATATTTTAACCAATAACTTTAAAGCATAAGTAAAGAGAAACACTTATAAAAATAATGAGCAAGTGGTGAAAACTAATTACATTTTTGATATATAAGGTAGCTTATACTAAGACATTTAATGCCTTTTTATATCTTATATGGCCATACATATGAAGTTAATGGACAAAATTCTAATTTTACTCAAAAGGCATGTCATCAATTTTGAGTCTATTGAGCTAGAGTTTTTATGAATCATGGGTGAATACAAGAAGTTAAAATAACTAAGTAAGTTGGAAATTTGAATGGGAACACCATCATCTCAATTTAAACCTCAAATGACTATTTATATTTTCCCTAGATACATTTTAGTATACACTTTAATAGGGCCAATGCCTATTACTATGTTAACTAATGTGCCTCCTCTACCACATTTGATGATAGATGGCACTTTAGCTCAAAATACAGTAAAAATGAAAATTCATGTTATTTTATAAGGTCCCATATTGGCACCCTATTGATTTAAGTTAAGTTGAACTGGTATTTCTAACTAACACTTTGTGCAAGCCTTGATATATTATTATCATTACTTATGGCTTATTTTGTATGAAAGCATTTTGAGTCCAAATTATAATTGTATTTAATTCATTTATGGCTTTCATGAATTTTTGATAATAGTCCTATTTTAGATAGTTTAATTATACTAAGCTTAAAGTATGATGTGCCCCCATACCAAGCAATAACTCTGTGTTTATCCCTCATTCTTAAAAAAGAGAATTTTTGAATGAATACAAGCAAGGAAAGTTTTCAACCATTATGTAAGTTTGTTTTAAAGTGTTATCTCTTCCAAATTTCATATGTCTTATGAGGAATTTACATTAAGTGGGTATAATATACAATAGGCTATGTGAATGTTGGTTTTAAATTATTTAATTTGTATGAATTGTTAATTGGAGTGCTCAATAAAATAAATGATACATATTACTAGTTCAGGACATGGGACATGTTATGTAATCTAGTTCTAACAATATATTCGATTGTAGTTAATAAGTATGTTTAAATGGTTTCCTTTGATGATTAATTATGTTTGTGTGTGTATTTTTATAACAAATAATCTCATTAGATATTAGTACTTGACATTTTCTCTATCTAGGATAGAAATATCTTTCTTGGAAGGGTTTACTGGTTTGAGACATGGGAAATGCTATGCAATCTAGTTCTAACCATATCTTCGATTGTAGTTAATGAGTATGTTTAAATGGTTTAATTTGATGATTAAGTATATCTATATTTATATTTATCTAACAAATAATTTCATCAGGTATTAGTCCTTGACATTTTCCCTATCTAGGATAGAAATATCTTGCTTGAAAGGGTTTAATCCTCAACTGAGTCATAGATCCCATTCTTTTTGTCGTTACCCTTCTTTAATTTTTTTTGAGAAAAAATAAATTTAGGTTATATCCACCCATCCATATTAATTAAAATTTATAGTTTCATCACATCCTAACCATTTCCAGTTAATAACCACTAGGCTCACTAGTATACCACCACATGGTTATTTATAAAACTGAGACCCACAAATATTGCTATATTGAATATCTTACCAATACATAAACATTAGGGAAAATTATTTTAAGAAAAAAATGGTGTCCAAAAAACACACATAAATAATGTGTATGTTTTTTATAGTACATGAACATGTATTAAATTCATACCTATAAACTCTTAGGAATCTCAGTTATATGAGTATACTAGTGAAAGTAGGTAAAATATAAATTATTTGAAATGTGAAAGAGATGAATAGGCTAATATTAAATAAAAATATAGAGTAATAAATGATAATTTTAACTTATTATTTTCCATTATTTTTCTTATTTTGAAACCATGTTACCACACACATTCTATACTATCCCATTTAAGGTGTTTGTATTAGATATTGATAAGCTCTATTTATTGTTGGAAATGGATTTTTTTTCCCTTGAGTGTAATCAAATTATCCTCAAAGTGATATGAAACTAATTTAAATTATTTTTATCTCCTAAATTATATTATATCTTTGATTTTACTTGTTTGAACATGATAATAAGATATTTTTCTCTAAGTTACATCCCTTAGTTATTGTGTTTGAAGTTACTAGCTGAAACCATGTTGATCTACTCATGAAAGGAAATTGGTTATTGTTTTTATATATTTAAAATGGTAATATTAATATTAAAATAAATATATTAATTAATTAATACCTAACATTCCTAAGTAAATAAAAATTTTAATTACTATTCAATCTATATAACTATAAATTTTAACAATTAATAAATTATTATTTTACTAGTAGAATGCATGCTTTATTTTAGATAAGAGATTAGATAGATAATGTAATATTAGAATAATTATACCACATATATGATACAATAACTAATTTAAAAAATAAGTATACTCTAATATCATTGTCATTTAATATTTTGATACTCTCAACCATTTATGACTATATACAGAGTAAAAATTATAATGACTAGGTTTCAGCTTAGTGTTGAGTGGATTGAAAGTTTGGTGCTCTATTAATTATGACTAAAACCTATTCCTTAAAGGTGTGTTTTCATTATATTTACCAATATAATAATTAATATAACTATTCTACTAACATAAATTCATGTTGGGTGTTGGTCTTATGAACTTAATTAAAAAGGATAAGATTTTTCTTTATGATTGTGTTTAAGCACCTATTAATTGTTAATGATCAAAATAGATAAATACAAACTTATCAGTGATGATTATATGATTATGATTTTATTTCAATATTATTTATTCTCATTAACTCTACTCTATGTGTCATAATTTTTCTAGGTCTAGGCTTAATTAGGTCTCCTTGAATCAGATTTAGTCTACCCTTGATGGAAATAATATGATAAGTATTCTCTTTTGGTAGTTAAATGAATTGAAAATAAATAAGGAATTAATAATATATTATAATTAAAATTCATTAATCATTATATAAATATTCTGACATGAATATTATACTTGTTTTTTTAGAATTATGATACAATGCTCATCCTTAGTGATACCCTAGAATAACATGACTTGGTAATTCATTTTGAAGGAATATCATTTCCTAGAATTGAGGATGCAACTTTATACTAGAAAATTGACATGACTCTACTTGTTTTCATCTCACTATAGAACTAAATAATGTTATTTTACTATATATTAGTCAAGTATATCATGTATACCTATTCCTAGGAGGGAAACATTACTATTTATCAATATCAAATGAAACCTTGTTTAGGTATTCATGTAATGACAATAGACTTTATGATACAACTCACTAAGTTTTACAAAACTCTATTTATTTTTATGGAAGGAATTAAGATTATATAAATGACTATACATTCATTATTATTACATAAATTTCTAGTTGGTCATTTGGCATGTGATATTTTTTTATGTTATTGAATCACTATTGATATTTTTTATAAAATCTAGATAAAGTGGTCAATGTTATCCATAATATATACATGATTATTGAGCTAATTAAATGATTATGTGAATTTATATTACTCAAAATTACACACACACACACACACACACACACACACACACACACACACACACACACACACACACACACACACACACACACACACACACACACACACACACACACACACACACACACACACACACACACACACACACACACACACACACACACACACACACACACACACACACACACACACACACACACACACACACACACACACACACACACACACACACACACAAACACACACACACGCGCACGCGCGCGCGCACACACACGCGCACGCACGCACGCACACACACACACACACACACACACACACACACACACACACACACACACACACACACACACACACACACACACACACACACACACACACACACACACACACACACACACACACACACACACACACACACACACACACACACACACACACAATTTTTAAATGTAAAACCTTGTTTGGGATATATTGTACATGGGGATTGAGTTTTAGTAAATAAACCTTCATTATAATACTAGTGGTAATAGTAATTACTGTAACATAATTATAACCTAATCCCAAAATCTAGAAACTAGTCAATAGAGAACTTGGATCAAGGAATCCTTGGATCATTAAAAAAAATGATTTTTTATGAGATTCTCTAAAATTATTTCATTATTAGTTGGAATTAATTTTTTGATTAACTCTAATTAAGATAAAATGAATAGAAATATAGAAAATACTATAAAATGAATTGTATCTAGCATATTGAAAGTAAATTACTAAAATTGGTGAGGAATGAATGAATGAAATTGAGATAACTATGAAATATATAAGAAAATTTATCTAATTTATTTGTGTAGGTTGATTGTGAATAATTTAAAGATAGATAGAAATGATCAACACAGATTGATCATGTATGTGCAATAGGAAATGTGACTAGAGTTTCTAAAGGTTAAAACTAATGAAAAGGGGATAATATCAACTTCCACTACTATCATATATGGGTCAGTCTCTCCCTTGATATAAAATTAGGGCACATTCACTTATGTTTACTTGAAACATAGTTATGCATTAAATTTTTTCCTTAAGATGCATGTAGATGACCCACAAATGACTTATTCAAATTTAAAACCCTAATAGGGATTTCAATATATAAAAACATGCAAAGAGAAACGTGGAAGTGTAATGGGATTAGTTGACCCCAATAACCCCATGATTATTGATCAATGCCTACATTTGTAATACTACAAAAATAGAAATCAAGCCCATGTAATCTCCCACTTATTGTTTTTATTAAAATTATGCTCCTTTGACTACATGTATACATATATATATGGCTTAAATAAATTATAATGTTATGATCTGACTTTGATAAAATAGGCTCTTTATTTAGATAAAATCTACTTCAAACGAATAGAATCATATTTGGGAATAATAGGGAAGATTTTCTCAGTGTGTAATAATGTAAGTATGACACAATATTAAAATTTACAATATATAAAATATGTGACTTATATGTGTCTTTATGGTGACCCAAAATTGGAAAAACTCATGCTACATATCCTAAAATAATGGACTAACTTGTAAGGGAGGATCTAAATTCAAAAAAAATCTATTACTAGGGTTAAAAGATAGGTTCAACCCATATGAAATTTTTAACTAATTGGCCCCATCTCATTATGGTCGATAAAGTCCCAAAGGTTAATGTTTTCAATTAAGTATATGGGATACCCATACATATTATTAGAGAGGTTTTTATTGATTAATAACATTTATGTAAAAGTAAGAAAACAACTTATAATAGAGTGTGGTGGATAAATGGGTCTAGATTAAATTCTCAAGTCAATCAAACTAAAATTAATCCAAAACTCACATTATCAATTATTCATGAACACATTTGAGTGACTAAATTCCCTCACTTTTATAATATAAATGAAATTACTAAATTAAAAGGAAATATATACCTCAGTGTGTACATTAAACTTTTCCTTTAATTAGAAACTTGAATTGTGCAAGGCACTTTAACTTACCAAAGGTCCTAAAAAAGTTCATAAAGTAGTAATTTTTTTCCTATGAAATTTTAAAAAATTAAAAATATAAATAAGGGAAGAGTAAACCTATACATATGAAACCAATGTTTCTCTTGTAATTTTTATTGAAAAAAAATCTTACTTTAAACATTAGATAATTGGTGATTCTAACAAAATACTTAGAGAGATTAGTTCGTTAATTTAACCATAAAAAAATGAGGTGATAAAACCCCAAGTTTAAGTGAACATGTATATAAAATATACCCCATTAGGAGACACAAAAACCTCAATTTTTGTATTTGGTATTTGTAACCCCAAGATAAAAAGAACTTGGAATCCATAATAGATTTTAAAGATATATTGTTGGAGGGAACTGAATCTCTAAGTTCTACACTATGAAATTTAATTGAATCAACCATTTTAGATGACGTATTTATTTAGTTATCAATTTTTTACTTAGTTCTTATATGCAAGATCAAAAACATAACATAGAATATCCATACTTATACCATGACTATAGATAGTAAATACATTTGAAATTATGTTATGAATTTGTGTCATGCCCCTTTAACTTTAAAAGTAATATAGTGTTCATGGAAATGTATCATGCCCATGTTATTAAATATGTAACTATATATAAATGTAAAATTTGAAACTTTTTTTTAAATCTTTTGCATGAATCTTTATGATGCACCCAAAATATATCTATTTTTACTTTGTTCCTATGATGTGAGTGAATATTCATGGAATATGTCTAGATAATTTATACCAATTATTGAATTTTGAACCATTATGAATTATTTGAAATTGTATTTCATACTCAAAACTAATTTCTTCTCATATATTCATATCTAATGTATGAAAAAGCCACTAAAATTCACCCTGTTTGACGTCAAGGATGTACCTTAAAATTCACTCCTATAAAAATAAATTTTAAGTTTATCATGTGTATAGATATGTTAACATTTAATAATTTAGTATATGTGAAAATGTATATCATCATAGTAAGATATGTATCACTCAAATCATGTATGTAACATATAACATAAGGACTAAAGTTTCAAATCTAGAAAAATCTAGCCATGAAGCTCATAGCAGTAGATATAATAGAAATGTACTCTATATCTAGTACATGATATGGATTATGCCACTCATAAAAATTGGCAATATTAAAAAAAATACAAACATAACAAGAACAATGCCATACAATAAGGCCAAGTACCACATACAAATGACATGTTCAAATTTAATATAACCAAATATTCCACATAATGAGCTAAGGGACATGCACAAAGGACATTAGTAATGTCTCAAACAAAGGGACATGTTTAAATGACATAAAAAATATAGGTATAAGGGCCACATGCAATGGACATGTTCAAAATTAACACGTGCAATAAATGGTCTCATAGATATGTTCAAGTAATTTTCACACAAGGGTGAAGGAACATACATAATTAAAAAAAAGGGTCTAATATAATATGTAAAATTAATATCATCAATGGAACATATAACCAGAGAGAAAGTTTACATAATTTACATGTAATGCAATCATATCCTAGTGAATAAAATATCCATATACATAATGTAAGATATAGATGGTATTAATACATTTTTAAAGAGTATATATCTTAATGAAGTATAATGATTATATAATTTTAACACTTGTAAATATTTCAACCTTTGGCTAAAATTCCCTCAGCATGGTATGGCCTATGGTTAGAGGCAAATCCAACATATTAGTCTATGCAAAATATGTATGTTCTATATAATACTCATAAGTACTATTTAAATGCATGTGTGATAGAAAAATAATGTGTTGTCTACAAATCATGACATAAATAACATATTCCAATGATGAAAAATAGATGTCTACTTATGCTCATGTCTTTAATTTTGGTTTTTTAGAATATTTTGAATCTTATTTGCCCTTTTGAAATATATTATTTTTTATACCTTTTGAATTTTTCAACTTATAAAAAATATAATAACCATGGGTTTGAAAGTATAATAAATGGAATAGATATAAATAATCTTCAACATATGTCGATGTAAAATATTCATTGAATGGCATGTACATGTATGAACAATATGCCCCTATTATATATGTGAATGTAACTAAAAACCATGTGGGAGATAGAATATATATGCATAGGAATTATTGTACATTATCATGTCATATAATGTACACTTATTAGAGTATTTAATGTGCATGTAAGGGCATTATATCACAAAAAATAAATATTTAAATTAATAATTATGTTTTTGTATACTAAAACTAAGTTTAATATTGAAAAAATAGATGTATTAAGGCTATACTTACTAATATTTTGGTTTAGATTTGTAAAAATACTACATGACATAATCGGCTATCTCAAGACAATATAAACATTGAATCTTAACTATTACTTTTGATGTTATCTTTGATGAAAAATGTAGTTTTTTCTATTAACACTATAAAAATAAGGTAAATAGAAAAAGATGGCAAGATACATCACTATGTTGGAATATTCATATTTTTAAATTTTAAAAGGAGAGCCAAATGGCCAAAAATACATAAGAGAAAATGGTTATAAAATCAATCAAATTGATCACATTTAGTAGAATACAATAAGGTAAAATCAAAAATGGAGATATGTATAGTTTTTACTTTTTTGATCAATTGACTATATTTTTTATTGAAATCAATAGTCATCTAATATGTCATCCTTTTCAATATTTAAATATTTATAATTAGGGAAGTACATGGAATATTATTCTTAACCTAATTAACATGCACATCCTTTTTTATTTATTATTTTTTAATATATTTCATCATCTTATTCATTGTTACCACCATGTGGTATTTGTATTATTCTTACATTATGTGAAAAAGTGAAGGGATATTTATTAATATCCACTATATCTTACATTTGTTATAACCATGATCATTTCAATGTTAATGTTACCCAATGTTCATTAGACATAATCCATAACTGTGTATTAAAAACTTTTGGTCCACAACCTACTGGATATATTATATATCTAAGAGCTTCTTCCTAATCTATATTATGATGTAATTAATTGGTACTATGTACCATTTATTTCAATCCTTTAACACTAAAAATAATTTCCCATGTATTAGTATCCATGAGGTTATGTTTATAATAATATCCTTCAATAAATAATATAATGGTTAAATCCTCTTGTCGAGGATTATTTATATGTTTCATATTTGTTGTTGATTTATTTTGAACCCCTACACTAAGAGATATTTTTTGATTATGTGTTAATCTAATAATTCCTTCATGATTATGTTATTAATTTTTTTGGACTTTTTATATTTTACTTTGTAATGTTTTACACTATTATGTATCATGTCATATAATTCTATCATAATTACAATATGGTTTGATTTCTTTATGTAAAATATTTAATTCTAATTGGTGTCTAGTATTAGGTAATGAATAAACTTGTTATCCAACAACATTTTCAAAATTATTATAAGTGTATCTTGAATTTGAATTATTTGAAATTGTGGTAAATTTTTTTTACCACATATTTACACAATATTCACCTAATTTTTCACAAATTCCATATGGTAACTACTATTGAAGCAATTTTTTACATTATTATATTTAAGCGTACCTAAAATATGCTTTTAATTTGAATATGACTAATATTTATTGTTTAATTATGAATAATCAAGGTATTCCCTTAGACCAATGGGTCTGAATAAAGTATGAGATAAATATTTATTTTATGGGTTCAAATTTATGTTGTATTTCATCAAATGTCATATTAACCATTGTCTATTTATCATCACCACTATCACAATAATCTGAAACTAGGCCATCTTGTATTTATGAATTAACTAGTTAAAGGATATCAAAAATAAAATTTTGTTGCTATAAATTATATTGATGCTCTTTATTCATAATTTCTTATTCCACTTCTACCTTATGTAACTTTTTTTGTTCTATTATGATCCATTTTATTCCTTTTGTAAATTTTCCCTTCCAAATTATTCTATTTCTAACTTTTGACTTTCTATATGTTTCATGTATTTATTTGTAATGAAAATTTTCTTTTTCTTCTTGTATTTTTAGAGTTAGATTTTTACTTTTGCTTATATTATTTCTTAATGTTCAATTTTTTTTTGTGTCTTTTATACTTATTATTGATCTATTCATAACTTGTATTTTTTTAGAGATTGTTATTAGTACTTGAATCTCTAATTTCATACGTGTATTTTTTATCCCAAGGAATGACTTGATAAGGAGGGATGGTAAATAGAGAATCTAAGTTTGATTGAGATGATTTAATTTTACAATATCTTAAATAATTATCATCTATAATAAAAACATATGACTATAATTCTTGCATGAATATAATACACATGTATAATATATATGGTACATTTGACAACATATGTATCTAAGGTTACCACAATAGTAAATTATAATATAATTTATTAGGCATGACATGAAATAAAGTAAACATTTTTAAGTTCCCAATGTTAAATATAAAGTTATCATTCCATGTACATCTCAAGAAAAATCATTTTATCCTTTTATATTCTAATCTATTTATTAGATAATTTCAATATTAATACCCAATTATTGTAATAAAGGACTATATAAATGTTTAATATATAACCAACATCAATTAATAGTCATTTGATTCTTTTATTTTACACTATAACTTGAACAAGGAATGAAATATTTTATATAATTAAATGTTTGTTGGCAATTCTTCTTCTTCAAAAGTGATAATATTTTTAGTATCCTTAAAGGTGATAATAATGGAAGTAAAAGTGGTAGGTTGTGTATCATTATAAATAATATTAACTCAAAATGTAGCATATAATATATATTTAAAGACCAACAAACTCTTTAGTAATTTGAAAATAGAAATTTTATCATGGGTAGTTTTTTTATTGGTCCATGATATCATACCATTTATGCTGATTTTATTTCATTGTGTGAGGTGGAGGGGGTTGAGGACGAACATATTGAATTTCTCCATTATATGGTGGTCTACTTATTTACTTATTATTAGCATAGACTACAGAATACAATATAATCCCTATATGAATAATGGGATTGGAATGGTAGATTATATAACCTTGAGGGTGAAGAGGAGAAAATAAATGGGTCATGCATGCCTTTTTTCATCTAGTATTAACTAGTCAAATATCTAATTCAATTTTGAAATATTAAAAAATAAACAATATTTAAGGTTATAAAGTAAGCCTTATATAATCCTATATGTATAATTTCTCATGTTCTCATGTCATTATTTAGTTCAAAAAGATTTGTATTAATGGTATTTTTAATTAACATGTTATTTTATCTTTTTAATTACATAATTGGTAATTATATTCCTTGTTAAGTGAAGACAACCTGTACCAAAAACTAGGAAAGCTTAAAGCAAAAAATGCTCATCCAATATAGTCATATATTTTTTGCAAATTGAAAAACATGTAAAAATAATTAAAATTTTAGTTATATAAAATGGGAAAAATTATGTATGGATATTAGGAGATTAAAATAAAATATAAGGTCAAAATAAAGTTCTTTCAGTGGTACATATCATATCTGAGGTCAAAAGAAAGTGATTTTAGTGTCAACTATTAAATCTAAGGTCTAAAGAAAGTTATTTTATCATTTAATACTCAATAGTTTATCTAAATCATAATAAAAAATAGTAATCAATGCTTGAATAAAAATTTTAGGTTTAACAATATGTTTTTATCAAAATTTGTAATTAATTTGGTGATTAACTTTGATTAAGATAAAAAATAAGAAGATGATAAATTCTTTAAAATGAATTGTAACTAGCAGAATGAAAACAAATTATTGAAATCAATGAAGCACATATGATTTAAATGAAGATAAACATGAACAATACAATATAATTAAGTTATATTCTACTTTTATGTTGACTATGTGTGACTAAAAGAGGGTTAAAAATTATCAACTTGGATTGATCATTCAAGTAAAATGGGAACTATGAATGTAAATTCTCAAGGTCAAAACTAACTAGAAGGGGACATAATCAAATTAAACTACTATCCTCTATGGGTGTATATTTTCATGCATGTAAAATAAACAAATTTAGGGCATAATCGCCAATGTCTATTTGAAACATAACTGTGTGTAGAAATTTAGCATTTATATGTGCATGAATGACCTGAAAATGACTTCTTTAAAGGTTAAACCTTAATAGGTCTTGTAATATCTAAAAATATTTTAATATAAATTAGTTATTTTAATGGGATTAAATTACCCCAATCACCTCCATTATTATTAATCGAAGCCTACATTTCTAATCTTTTGAAAATGGAAATCAAGACCACATAGTTATTCCATAAAGAGTGCACAATACAATTATTCTCCTTTGACTACATGTATACATCTAGAGATAAATTGAATTATTTATTATATTTGATTTGAATTGGATAAAATATGATTTTGACTCAGTTAAAAGTTTATTCAAATGAGCAAAACCATATTTGGGAAGAATAGATAAGCTTTGTTCAGTTTAAAATTATGTAAGTATGATTCAATATTCAAATTTCGAAGTGATAGAATAGGTGACATAGATGTGCCTTTATAGTGATCCAAAATGGGAAAACCTCATGCTACCTATCCTCAAAATATATACCAACCTATAAAGGAGGGCATAAATTCAAAAAATAATTATTACTAGGGTAAAAATACAAGATTGACCCATAGGACAATATCAACTATCTGGTCTTGTTTCATTATGATTGATTATGTCTTAGAGGGTAACATTTAAAATTATAGATCTAGAATATTTGTATAGATTCTTATATATGTTTTTAGTGAGTAATAACATATATGTAAGTATAATATAATAAATTAGAAAAGGATTGGTCTGTATAGGTATATAAGATAGAGTGAGGTGGAGAAATAGATCTAGATTAAGTGCTTAAGTCAATTAAAGTAAAATTAGGCCAAAATTAACATTATCAAGTATTCATGACCAAATTTTAGTAATGCATCCCCCCTTAAGTATATACATTAAATTATAAGATTAAAATTAAATGTATACGTTAGTGTGTATAACACACTTTGTGTTTAAGTGGATATTTGAATCATGCAATGAACATTAATTTAGAAAACCCTACGAAAGATCATGAAGTACTAATTTTGTTCATTTTAAATTTTATAAATGTTGAAATTTTAAAATTGAAATTTTTAAAAAGATAAATAAGGGAGGATTACACTTATATTTGTGAAACAAATTTTTATCTCTTAATTTTTATTTTAAAAAAAAGGATTATTCCTTGAAGAATTGGAGAATTGGTGCTTCCTATGAAGCACTTGGAGAGATTAACTCCTTAGTTGAATTATGAAAAATTGAGGGAGATCAAGACATAATTTGAAGTAAACATGTATATAAATTATGACCCATCTAGGGACATTATAACCTCAAATTTTTTATTGGTATTTATACTTTAAAAATTGAAATAGGTTATAATCCATAATGGATTTGTAGGTTATAGTGTTATAGAGAACTAAATATATGAGTTATTAACCTATGAACTCTAACTAAATCAACCACTATAGATGGATTATAGATTTAATTATCACATTTTCCCTTGGTTATTTTATACATGATCAAAATAATATATTGAGTATGATTTAATTATAAAAATAACATAGATCAACAATCTATCAAACTACCAAATGATGAAAAATAATAACGAATAATATCCATGATAAATCTAGATAAGACTAGATTTAAAAGTTAATAACCATTAACAAAAAATAAATAAAGGATCATGAATAAAAATAACTAAGAAAGATTAATCCTGGTGAAGCAATGGAATATAAATCTTATTCAAACAATATCCCACCTTTTACCTTATCATTACATTTTATTATAAATTATTTTCATTTTTTTGTTGGACTCTTCTCTCTCATGACTCTATGACTCATTTTTGAAACCATTACATTTATTTTCTCTTTTATAATAATAAATCCCACTTCCCTATGCACATGCTAACACTCACCTAGACTAAAATAAATGTTTCACCCTAAACACTTGTATAAAGGTCCTATTGAATCAAGTGTTTATAATTTTATGCTATTAAAATGCATGTGAGGTAATCTAGATAACTAATCCTAACTAACCTCCTTGGTCTCTCTATTGATACTCCACACTCTTATACTCTAACTATCTAAATAACCTTAAATAAATTTATAATATTAGAAATTTGTAAACACTTTTACTCTATTTAGATGACTTCTAGTTTAAATTTATCTTCCTTCTTCACTTTAGACATCAAATATATAACATTTTAATGTAGCAATATGGAATAAATTATTAAAAGTTATGCCAAGGTGGATATTCATTTTATTATTATTATTTTCATGCATAGAATTCATTTTAATAAATTTTTGTGTAAGAGGATTCATAAATCCATCTCTCAATATATCTTTGATATCTAAGGCCATTATCGGAATTGAGAGATTCAAAGTCTCTAGCTACAAACTATGTATTGCATTCAACATCAATTTCTTCTCTAAAACTTAGTCATTTTTCCTTCTATGTATGTTCCTCTCACTTAGTTTCAAATTGAGCCACATTATGGGTCTCTTAGTTGATCAACACATACATTTTTAAATTTAAATTTGTGATATCTTTTGAAACACCCCCTCTTTGGTATTATAACATAAGATCTAGTATCACTACTTCTATGTTTTCTAACCATATTAGGTACATGTAGCTCTATTTTAATACTTGTCGATACATGAAACACATGTCTATCCAACATGATCTTCATGAATTAATTAATCTAACCAACTTTATAGAGTAATTTATCTATCTACCTTTGGAATTCTCCCAATGCTTTATCCATCCACCAATTCACTTTGTCCAATACACCACATTCATGAGGTTCACTATCAATACCATTTACATGATTCCCAAAATTCATTAAGACTCAATTTTATGATATTAATACTCCCTACTTGAATATTTATAGATATAAATGCCACCCTAACTGATCTTCCACATCCAATAGCTAATGTGTATTATTGATTGATATAACATATGTATAACCATGGGGAAAAACTCATCCACATATATAATATGTATCATATGTTGATAAACAACAATAAAAACAAGGCATAACATATTTTAAAAGTCCCATTTCAGTGTGTAAGATGCCCCCAAGGCATCATACTACTAATTTATATCATCATATCACTTATCCAAAAGACATGACCAAATTAGAGCATCAATGGAAGATCCTTCAAGGCATTTCCAAACTCTCAACATATCCAAAAAATTAATCTACCTCAAGTCAAGATAAATAATTTCTCTAACATTTTCAAATATTTTGATTCTTACTTGAATCTTCAGAAGACCACAATGATTTTTTCTAGACTTTGATCAGGTTATTTCAAACAAAATATGGGGGAACTTTGAGAACCACCTAGTTGTTCCCTATATATCCCAAATCATATTCATCAATTATTAACCATTTTTTATATTATTTTGATATAGTTGGCTTCATTTATTTCCTCCCCCTTTCAATTGTCATAATGGAGAATATCCATGTTTTTACCATGACCATGGATAGAAAATATATTTTAAAGTATGGCATAGATCAATATCATGCCCCTTAAATTTTAATAATGGCATGTCATGAATGAATATTTATCATCCTCCCATTGTAAATTTTTGTAACTACATTTAGATGTAACTTTTTCAAATTTTATTTTAAGCTTGTGTATGAATCTATATCCTAAACCTAAAATGTATGAATCTATATTTTATTCCTATGATGTGAATGTATACGCATAGCATATGCTCCCATAATTTGAACCAATAATTGAATTCTAAACCATTTTAAATTCTTTGTAACTATATATTCTACTCAAAATTGATATTTAATCATAGAGCCTTATCTCTTGTATAAAAATTCCACTATAATGCCCCCTTTCAATGTGATCAATTTATCTTTAAAGTCACTCATGTTAAAATAGAATTTATATGTGTTATGCATATAAAGATTTAACCATCTAATAATGTTGCATATTTGAAAATGTATGTCATCATAGTAATATAAGTATCATTAAAACCATATTTGTAACATATGAGGAAAGGCCTAAAGCATTAAATCTAGATAAATGTATACATGAGTCTCATATTATTAGTTTTAATAAAATCATACATAATATCTAGTAAATGATATGGATCATCCTACTCATCTAACTTAACAAGCTCAAAAATCACTTAAACACAACAAGTTTAATGTTCATACAATAAGGCCAAGGTGACATACAAGGGGCATGTTCAAATTTTTTAGAGCCAAATATTGCACATAAAAAATAAAGGGTCACATATAAAGGACATTAATAATGTATAAAGAAAGGGGACACGCTTAAATGTCATAAAAAACATAGGGCCAAAAGATGCAAATAATGGACATGTTCAAATGTCATAGATACAAGTAATGATTTCAAAGAGATGTTAAAGTAATTTATAAATAATTTCAAAGGGACATACACAATAGATAAACAAGATTATAATATACTATGTACACATAATAACATAAATGGATCATAGAACTACAAAGATAGTCTACACCATGTGCATGCAATGTTATCATATCCTACAAATTAAAATATCTATGTACATAACATAAGATATATATCATAGTAAGAAATTTTTAAATAGTATATATCTCAATGCAATATAGGATTTTTATAATGGTAATGCCTATAAATATTTTAACCTTTATAATATTCCCAAAAAATGGCATGCTGTTACATCATGTCTTATCCTTAAAAAATAACATCTATTTTAAACAAATAATTTACTATTTATGGTTTATGTATAATAAACATGTATATTATGTTGTGATATTTTACTTGACTACTACATTTTTTTTTAATCTAAAAAATAGTGCATCTATTTATCATAAAATGTAGACTATAGTCAATTTTTATACATATTGGCATGGATATTAAAGTGGTATTTATTTAATTTATTATTAGTTATTTTCTAGATATATTGATATAAATAGACAAACTAATTTCTCTTATTTGAGGTGAATGTAGGACATATTTCACCCTCATTAAGTAGTACATAGGGATATCATGATAGGGCATATAGGGATATATTGTGATTTCTTGAATTAAACATAGCCTACGAAGAACCATCACACACACACACACACACACACACACACACACACACACACACACACACACAGAGAGAGAGAAAGAGAGAGAGAGAGAGAGAGAGAGGAGAGAGAGAGAGAGAGAGAGAGAGGAGAGAGAGAGAGAGAGAGAGAGAGAGAGAGAGAGAGAGAGAGAGAGAGAGAGAGAGAGAGAGAGAGAGAGAGAGAGAGAGAGAGAGAGAGAGAGAGAGAGAGAGAGAGAGAGAGAGAGAGGTGCATAAGTAAAAAATTAAATGAGATATATTGTGCAATTGGTATAACATGAAAAATAATTGTATTCACATTTAGATGAAACCCTACCTTAGATAATTTATAAAAAATGAGTAAAACAAAGGAGAGAGAGAGAGAGAGAGGTGCATAAGTAAAAAAAATCAATGAGATATATTGTGTAATTGATATAACATGAAAAATAATTGTATTCACATTTAGATGAAACCCTACCTTAAATTTATAAAAAATGAGTAAAACATGATAAATAAAAAAATCAATGAGATAGATTGTATAATTGGTATAACATGAAAAATAATTGTATTCACATTTAGATGAAACCCTAGCTTAAAAAATTTATAAAAAATGAGTAAAACAAAGGGAAATATGGAAAGAAATAACTTTATATAATGAATATGAATATAATTTTTTTGATCAAGTGAATCACATAAATTTACTTCTTACCTAACCAATGTGTGCACAATCATAAATGGAGATGATGAAAACATCAAAGGATAATCAATCAATGAATGAAATGACAAGAACCACCATTTTCATGCATATATCATGAATAAAAACATCTAAAACCTAATATTAATTGAAATATTCATTGTGATAATCAAATATAAGTCCACAAATGAGCAATCAATTATAAATTTCATTATCATTATGCTAGGGGAAATAATAGAGGGAGATATTACACTATAAAATAGAAAAAATGCATGGAAAATATGTGATTGACTCAATATTTCTCATTGGAGTAACAAAAATCAAACCTTTTACATGTCTTATATGTGTAAATATATAGAAAAATTTAGATCCCAAGGAAAGGACACTTTCCCTCTAACATGAATCCAAAGGTAATAAATGGCATCATCAACTACATCTTTCCTCCAAAATTTATGCCATTATCCATTGTTACCTATGGAAAGACAAAAAAAGGTTAAACTTTGATAATTAAAAACACTATATAAAATCTATAGATGAAAAACATGCCAATTTTTAAATTCCAAAAAAAAAAGGAAAAATTAAAATAACCATAATGTATGAGTCAAAAATAACTTATTAGTTCCATATACACATTAAAAAATTAGATATGAGCAAGAATTTATGATTAAAAAAACTTAAAATGGGTTCAAAAAAAGACCTAGGAACCTAATAGGGCTTTTAGGAGATGCAAAGATTTAATTTTTTTTTAATTAATTTCACAATTTCTAATCTAATTGGGGTTGTAAATATATATTAACATTATTCATAGGTTTGGTATGGTCGATATAACCAATTGGTACTTGGATTACTAATTTGTATTTTTTTTACCTTTGGTGAGTACTCTTTAGTTGAATTCACTATTTATAATTCTGAATTAAACTAAGATCTAAATTTTAGTGGACCCTAGAACTAGTCAATATTTATACTCTCAACTACATCTATCAATAATTTGACATAGAATCCATATTATAAACAAGGATTACATCCCTGCATAGAACTATGTAACTTGATGGGAAAGGTTCACTATTTAAACCTATGGATAAATCTTGAAATGCTAAGGAGGGAGCTCAAGAGGGGTCATATGACTTATCTCAAGATAAGATCCTACATAACATTATAGGGATGGTGAGGAAGGAGACATAGACCAAATCTATATGTATGGCTTGATTAATAAAGGAATGGGCCTGAGGCCCCCATCAACTATTTTGGTAGGGTTTTAAACATTGACCACTAAAGAGTGAGCTTGATTAAACTATCGATAGACCTAAGAGGAAACAAAATTGTATATAACACTATGAGCCTAATAAAAAAATCATGGGATGTAGTCATAATTCTAAGTATAATTAACACTATGATAAAAAAATAAGGATGCTCCAGACCTAATGAAGCCTAAAATTTTAATTAGCAAAAGAAACCTAACATTAAAAACATGAATATTCAACCAAAAAACAAGTCTAATTAAATAAGGAAAGTGAAAAAATGAATACCATAGGTTTATTTAGGATTTTAGAATCACTCTTGAAACCAAAATTTTCCAAATTCACCTACAACAAACCTATTCATTACTGCAATCTAGTTTTGACAATATTTATCCAAGTGTATTAAGTGCATAAAATATTCATTTTTACACCAAGTTCTTAAAATGAAAAATTATCACTTGGACTTTGTCATTTCAAGAGAATGGATTTCATGGATCAGTTCAATATGAAAATTGAGATGACCCTTATAATTAGATCAAGATATTGAGCAATAAATATATTCAAAGACAAGCTAAGTTATCATAACTTTGCTTTCACACTAAGCACTTTATAATAAACTTTCTCCCATAGACTTGGTCTTATTAATAGGGGTTTCATGAGTTGGTTTGGCATGCAAAATGAGACAAACCCACCAATTTAACTTATGGGAGTTAAGACTATCCCATGAAATGATATCAAGAGAAAATAAAAAGAAAAAAAGGGTGCCATAATTTTTGAGGAATTAGGGTGTGTTGTACAAGTAAAAATAAATGGTGACTCTACTAGAAAATTCTCATGATTTATAAAAACTAGATAAACATGTCTACAAACCTAAGAATATTTGGTTATAATGCATGGAACATGATTATATTTTAGAGATGAAAAAAAAAGGGAATGTCTATAAGACCAAATATGATTATATCCACACTATAATAGTTTTTGCATTTGAGTTCATTACTACTTCATGGATACTAAAAGGAATAAATACCTACAACTTTGATCATCAAGATAGTGAATTCTAACTTGAGAATGTTTTCCAGGATATTATTCCACTACCATCTAGGCATCCATATCTCTAATGAATATGTCATTGACCCCACTCAAGGCCTTTCTCTATTTCTAGTAGGGCATCCATAGCCCTAGTAGAGGTTGCCCAAATCATCCAAAATTTTAGTTTTTTATAAATTAATTTTATTTTTTTATTTTTTATTTATTTTTAACATCTCAATTTAGGTTTGGGGACCACCATGGAAAATGAAAGGAATAATTATAGTTTTTTCACCCTAGATCTTAACCACAAAAATTACATCTAAGAAAAACTAGAAACCATTAAGATGTAATTTTTTAATATGGTTTTGAGATAATATCTTTAGAGGCCAAATAATTTACCCAAACTCATCTAAACATGAAAAATACAACACACACATGACATCCCAAGCTTTCAAAATCAAAATTGGAAATATATTATTAAGGCATAAAATACTTAGATTACTTAAGCATCATAATTTAATTCCCACTACTTATCTATAGATCTTTATTCCTTATTTTTTAGATAAATGAGGAATCCATACAAAAATAAAATAAAAGATAGGATTAAAAAAAGGACAAATCATGAGGTTGGACCATCAGTAAAAAGTGAAAAATAAAAATGAAAACATGAAATAAAAATAAAAATTAAAGAGAAACTATGTGTAAGAGCATACTAGGCCAATTTAGGTCTAGAATTAGTTCTTTAGGAACTATCCATTGATAAGGAATGTGACATTCTCACCAGTTAGACACCTAGGCAATAATTTAGAGATTTGGTAGGGACCTTACCATAAAGCATCAAACTTGTTGTTTTATCTAATTTTCTCATGATCCTTGTCCCACATAAGGCCTAAATTAGAGATATGAAAGGATTTAACTTTATCTTACTTTTAAAACTAATGTTTAAAAATTACTTGATGTTTTTAAAATGAATTAGGGTTTCATCATGTTCTTCTTCAAGTTGTATCAAATTTAAGAGTTGAGCCTCTATAGTATTTTAAATTTCTAAGTAATATCTCATGAAACACAAGGTTGGTATTCTCAATTTTATATGTAATATATGGTATTATCCATATATTAAATGATAGGGGAATGTGCCTAAGTAAAATTAAATTCTAGTCCTATTAGAACATAATGAGAATTTAAACACATTGTGTCAATCTATAAGGTTCTTGTCTGAGATTTTATTAATTACATGTAGCAGATTGTTGTTTATTGATTGTGATACCCCATTACCTTATTCATAATAATTATATAATAATATTAGGATTACCTAATTTTTATATGCCCATTTACTAAATTAAAATGAAGAGAAGGTAGGGTCAATATTATTGTGCAGACTAATTACCTAGTGATTACCAGATTCTAGAGTCTGATTAACATTAATTATCAACCCACTATGTATACAATTTTCAAGGATATTAGCACTATATATGCATTATTGATTTATAAATCATCATGATTTTCTAGTTGCAGTGTAATGAATTTATTTTGAATTCACTTGACAAATATAATATGAAACTACTATGACAGAATATAGAATTACTTCACACTTATGAATCACACATGCATCACACTTATATAATCAAACTAATTAAAAACAACTTACACAACCCACTTAAAGCTAAAGAGAGTTAGGATATTCACTAAAAATACTTCTGAGAGGGGCCTTCCTCATTTAGAAGTGAGTTCTAAACCTTCTCTAAGAGAATTCAAAAACTTCTCACAAAATCAATCTTTTCATTACTCAATTATGTAGCAATTAAAGATTACTATAGGAAGTTACAATAATCAGAGTGAAATGCTACAAATCCAATAATTCTACTATTATCTATTTAAATTAACTATATCCTAATATAATCTAGGCTCTACCATTAAATATATAAGGTATTTTATTAACTCTTAACTAGAAAACACCAAATTAGGAAAAATAAAAATACTTAGAAACTACCCCAATCAACCTTTAAGTGGTTAGTAACTAAACTTACTTATTTTAGGTTTGACTAGGTTAGAGACAAGGCATACTATTTTGTTTTTTTATTTGTTTTTGTTTTTTTCTCATTATCCTTGTCTTTCTCATCTTTGGTAGCACATCCAATATTTATTTACATGTAGGGAATCCATACAAAAACTATGATTCTTTCCAATCATCCATTCAGTTCCCAAGATAGTTGGATGTGTTTTTAAGATATCAATAATATCTTTGTTTTACATAGTGGTTGTAGGCAACCTGTAGGTAAAGCCTATAGTTTCTATGGGCACTCTACAGTGGCTATAGTAAACCTATAGGTGAAGCCTACAATTTCTATAGGCACTCTATAGTGGTTATGGAAAACTTGTAGGTGAAGCCTATAGTTATTATAGGCACTCTATAGTAGATATGGGCAACCTATAAGTGAAACTTACAATTGCTACATGCAACTTGTAGTAGTTATTGCCTAACAAGATTCCACAACCTTTCATGACCCTTAAAATGTTTGTTAGATAAAGTCACACCAATATAATTCAATCAAATAAAAATCATAAATAATTAATAAAATATCATGTGTGTGTGTGTGTGTGTGTGTGTGTGTGTGTGTGTGTGTGTGTGTGTGTGTGTGTGTGTGTGTGTGTGTACATACAAAATCATAACTTCATTCATTCATTTACATAAGTCATAGATAGTTATGGGATTTACATGGAAAAAGACATATACTAAGCATGTTTGAGGATATAAAGTAAGCAATTGGTGGCGTCATAAAATATCACATACTATACTAAACAACATCCCAAACCTATTCATGATGTGTTCTATGATAAAATTGATCATAACATCAATTGTCTAATTATTGAACTCTTGAGCCTATATCAAAAGAGTGCAATAGTCATTTGTTGTATTAAAAAAACTTGTGTCCTATAAAATAATTAGCATTGATATCTCAAACAAAGTCTAACCCCCATTTTTCAAAAGACCAGATCTCAATAAATGGTTGTAATAGCATAGTAGGTTTGTGTTCTCTATGTGTGGTAACTTGGAAAGTATGGTAGCTTTTAGAATCATATGATTGTCTTTAAATATGTATGACTAGGAATAACCTAACTAGATGATATGGTGGGCTATAGAAATACCTAAACCATGGCTTGTTCCATATTTTCCATGTAATTCCTTAATTAATTCAATCTCTTCAATTTTGTTTAGGGATATAAAATAAATGCCTTCATGATTATTTATGTATAGTGTGCTTAATTTGACCATAAACTTTCTAATATTTAGGCACACTGCTATTCTATGAGTTGAGTTCAAGTGACTAGGGTACTCATCATTTAATAAGTAATAGACTAAATCCTAACACCATTCATCTTATTTTATGCTTTCCATTATTTATTATTGTCAAATAATCTATGGATTAACTTTAGCCATTACCTTACTCAATCCTTAACCTCTCACAATATTCATTGGCTTGAGATCTATTTTTCATTCTTTCAAAATGGTCATCCACTTCCATATTTGTTCACCCAATTTATTTTCATTAATTGAGAATTAAAATAAGGTCAAGTAAAATAACAAACACCTTGTTATATAGAATATAACAATTAAAATTATTAACTTATTTGATTAATGCAAAATATTGTTTATCGATCATTGAATACTTGTGTTTAAAATTTACAAATGGATAAATCATTAAATACATGGGTACCTCATCTTAAAATTCCTTTATTTGAGTTAAGACAACAACACTCAAATTCTTAGAGGTGAAGAGTAGATATAGAAGAGTTATTTATAATTAGGACTAATCAACATTGTAGTATCCACACTTGACTTTTTTTATCTCAACAAAAGACACTTGAACTTTAGTATTCCACTCAATCTTAACATCCTTATTTATCATATTATTCAATGGTCTATTTATATATTCAAAACTTGAGATGAATTTGTGTATGAAATTTATTTTACCAAAGAACAATTTCATCTCTTTTCTACTACAAAGAAATGAAACTTTCAGAGTTTCCTAATTTATGTGTATGTATACAAACACACCTATTTAAAAAATGATGTGACCTAAAAGAAATCCTTTAGTAACCTTAAATACACCATTTTTTGGATTTAAAGAGATAACATAATCTCTAAAACTCTACAACACCATTCTCAAATCTCTCACATGGTCTTTTATGTTTATGGAAAAGATAGTTAAATCATCCATGTAAATAAAAATCCACTTGATGATTGTATATTTAAATGCAATGTCTATATCATATTGAAAAGTAACACCTACATTAATTAGGCCAAATGACACCCTTTTATATAAGAATGTACCCAATTCATTGTAAACATTATTTTAATTATATCTTCATAATTTACCATTACCTAATTATAGCCAAAATATCTATCTAGAAATGATATCATTTCTAATCTATTCACTATTTACATCACTTTATCTAGTGAAAACAATGTATAATTATCCTTCTCCAAATATATTTTTAGGTTATCAAAGTCCACACATAGTTGTATCTATCCATTATTATTTCAAATTGGAATAATATTATCCACCCACATGGAGTTCCTATTGACAAATATGATCTTTGTTGATTATAAATTTTGTAACTCATTAAAAATCAAAGGCTCTAACAATAGTTTTATAAGTCTTTATGTATAACATAATATTTTGAATCTTGGTTTGAGTGGAATAATGTGTATGAGTATGGAATAATTTAATACATTTAGATCCTTATAAATCTAGGAAATGACATCAATTGAGTCCTTTAGGGCTTGTGCAAATTAATATTTTCCATTCTTAGTGCAAGTCATATCTAAAATCACATCCTTTTAATTACTAACATTTCCTATATTTATAATGATCATGTAGCATACCTTTAATAAAGGCTATTTTTGCACTCTCACCTTGATAATCCATGTAAAATATCTTCTCTAATGGGATAATACCCTTCAATATATTATCTATTTTCAAATTTATCACTCCATCTAGTTAAAACCCATCTCTGTCATCTTCATCCATTATCTAGGATTCAAACACTTATGTATTCATGATTAATTCGATGATATGTTGATAATAGTTGAATACCTATAAGTTATTGAAATTATTAGTAATGTAAGGAGTACAGACTAACTCCACTGAAAAACCTCTTCAATCTATAGTCATAAATCAGTTCTATGGTGCTTGTAGTCATTGTTAATGCATCTACCATTTTATTTCTTCTATGACGCATTGTTTTCATGTTGAATGTATCAAATTAATATATAAAAGTCCATACTCAGTTGTGGTATCTAGATAAATTATTATCATTACAATAATATTAGCATATAACTTGCTTGACCACCAACTCAAAGTCACATAATACCTTAAAGTTCTTGAATTTATTCCAAAAAGTAAACTAGAGGCCATGCACTAATGCTTTGTATTCATCTACATTATTTTTGAAAATAAATTAAAATAAAAAATACAATAAATAAGACTTACATATTATGTTAATGAGATCAACCATGGCATCACACCTGATCTTGGAATTATAGCCATCAAATTTTAGGGCCCATAAATGATCTTATACTATTTTTAGTGGGTACTGGAAAGTAGGTGATGTTGAAACACCAACCTCTTTTTTATTCTTATCAACAGTGAGAATCTACACATTGTGTTCTTCACTTGAAAATGATATTTTTTTAATCCTAGATATATGACATAGGTATTGACCTTCTTAGAATGAAATTATTTTTAGCCCAACTTAAGAAATCCTTATTTTTACTTGGGCAACCCTACTTCAATTTAATGATTTTTGTTTTTTTATCCATAATGATGAAAGAAGCATTAAAATGCAATGTTTTATAGGTGGATTAATAAATTTTAAATCTTCATATGCTAGGGTAAGATTATAAAAATAAGGTATTTTAGTTTCATAGAGTGTATCCTACTCATCTAACCACTCTAATTCTTTAATCTCTGATTTTTACTTCATAGAAAACATGTTAATGGTATAATTATCTTGAGACTTCACTCTAATTTCAATCATGTAAACCCCCAGTTCATACTCTCCATACATATTATAAGTCATCTTATTATACCATATGATCATATAGGTTATTTTTTGCTCATACTCAATTTTTATTTGGTTAGGAATACCACACCATGGAAGCCACATGTGGGAAAAATTGGTCACCATGTATTCATTTAATGTATTTGACTAATCCCTTCTTAGAAGCATGCCATATACATATGTGATACCCACCACTTAGATGTTAATAAAATATAAAACTCTTAGATTAGGTGTTGAATGCATATGGATTTGGTTCAGTTCACCAACCACCTTGAACTCTAACTTGTCTAACCGCATTACCTTCTTATTTCAAATAGCATGGGTTAGAATAATTTATGACAAACTAAGGCATCATGTTTCTTGAAGCAACTGAATACAATAAATTATTGTGTAATCATTTACCAAAAATGTGAATTATTATGAGAAATGGAGGAGTTTCAATTTTATCTTTGTAAATAATAACATATGCATCTATCATTATATTAGATTTGTTCCCTTTAGGAGAAGATAAATATTTTCAAAAATAAATGTTTTTTTTTCAGATATTTTGACAAAATAAAACATGATTATATTGGTGTTAGTTTTATTTAGGTCTTAAATGATTTTTTATCTAGGTTTTCTTTATTTTAAATGTTTGTTATCCTATAGGGGTGTAACATTTTTTTTTTGTTGATAAGATGTGTTAGGCCTTTTAGGTGGAAAAATATTGTTGCTTGATTTGTATTAAGTGGAAATTGAATGTTATTAGAAGGAATAGATGTTTTTAATGGGGTTTTAAATTTACTCCTCAATATTTAGTTATTTCCATTTTGAATTATTTAAATGTGTGGACATCATCCACATATATTAAAGGTCATTTTCAATCTCATACAATAATTCATATGTTACCAAGACCATCACAATACTTATATTCCCCCACTATTATTTGAGATATTATCAAGATAAAACACTACCTCAAGCTTATCGATATCCTTCTTCAATATGTTTATGACCAGTTTAAAATCAAGAAAATTGGTTTTTATGTGGTCTATTAGGTTATGCAACCTACACTATGTGGGTAATACCAAATCAGCTAAGTTCATAGATCTCAAACCAATTTTATTTTTTTTATTTATGTTTCAAGTGGAATAGGTACACCTTAATGTTTAAGCCTAATGTTACACTAATGATTGGTTCACTAAAATTTGATGTTTCTATTTTTAGGCACATTGTTTATAGTTTGATTATTATTTCTAGGCACTCATATTTGAAATTTAACTATGTAATTTGTCACCATTGAACCATTTGTTGAAAATTAGTCACTTTTGGGTTCACATTCACATTTTTTCAATTTATCACTTGTGGTAGTGGGTTAACCATAGGTGTCTTAATAGTTATAAATGTGGGGACAATAGAAGGTAATAGTTATGGGCATTGTTAGCATGTGTTTATTTATTTATAAATAATGAGACATCATGTTGATTGATATTAAGGGTGTTAAAAACACTTATGTTAGGCATGGTAGCAGTGTTTTTATAGGCCAATGGCATAATTTGGTGATTATTTACTTGAGGAAATACATGATTGAGAAGAATAAAAGGTTGACCGTTGGGCATGTAAATTAAGGGCATTGGGTTATAAATCTAATTTTACCTTGAATACATAACATCAAGAATTTGATGGCTCAATGGTGTATTTTTCATGAGACCTTAACTGATCATTGGAATATAGTTATAGGCACATGGATTCTCTAATGAAGTTAATATACATCCCCATACCCTTATGATATCATTTAATATTTGATCTTAATGACTTCATGATATGGCAATGACAAGGTTGCAAGTGTTTTACGAGTCCTTTAAATGAACATAGAGTTCATTGGGTCCAAATATCTCAAGTAATTTTATATGGAAATCACTTATGTTTATTTTATGTGGTTTTAAACCATCTATAAATATTTTTAAACATGAATTAAACATACTCATTAGTTCATTTGGTTTATGGTGGGCTATAGTAAATTGATGGTATAAGACAACATGGTCAAGAATCACTCAAAAGAAATTAATGAAGATGATTTCTAGGTCATTCCAAGAGGTGATAGACTCATTACTTAATCTCAAATACTATCCATAGGCCATCTCAACCAAGGTGTATGGAAACAACCTGTATTCTAGATCCTCATGTTGAATTTGGGTTCTAATAATAATATATTTAAATTCTTGAATGTGTACTTTGGTAGTACAAATTAATCTATACACATACCTAGGGAAAAACATTTTATGGTTATTTGTTAATTCATGAGAAACCCTCATGATGATCATAATAGTTACATCAAATAAAGATATATAATCCACCATTGGTGGATTTTGATGGGAATCAAAAGGATTAACAAAGGGAACTATAACTATAGGTGAGCTACTAGATAAATAGATTGTATTTTTTCATTTGTTTACTCTAGGTTTTCAATGTTCACTAAAATTTAAGATTTTAAAGTCAGTCCCAATGGGCTTTGATCTAGTAGATATTTGTCAATTTTTGATCTTAGTTTTTTTAACAGCTCAATATGGGAAATGCTTATAAAATGCTTAAGTTTCAATTTTCTAGTTAAAAGTTTTAGTTTAAGCCCTCTTTCTAGTGTTAATTTGTTGATGGGTCATTTGTCACACCAACTTAGGTTGGATGGCCACCCATCCAACCTCTCCCAAAAGGATTCTTTAAGGTCTCTTGAATTTCATTATCTATTAGGTTAGAGCATACTGGATAACCTAGTCAGTCAATGTGTAGTTGTTTCAATACAAAAGACCCACTAGTTTTTTAATTTAAATGTTATTTTTAGTTTTAGCAATATAAATGGAAATCCATTTTTATTTAATTTTATTTATGTGGATTTTAATCACATTTCATATGACAATAATAATAATGCCTTTTTTAGGTTTTTCCCAAATGATAAAATCAATGTTTTGAGTTCTTTTATTTGATAGGATAAAGAATCAGGTTTTTTAGGGATCCTAAAACCACCAAGTTTAATAAAAATAGTAGTAGAAAAATAGTTAAAATAAATAAACCCCTAGGCTAACTAACAAACAGAGACAACAACTAATATTCCACTAACCTTCCACAAATAAATCAAAAGATAAGATAAGAATAAACTATAAAACCATGAAGAGTAGTAGTAGATTAATTATAAGACTCCTCAGACTTGACACATTGCTCGTTCCATCTTGCCTTTGGTATCCTTCATCTTATCCTTTGTGATTCTTCCCATAGTGTCCTTATTAGGCCTTCTACCAAATCTTTCTAACCTTTCATCCTTTGGGTTGTCTCACCCTTATTTTATTTTTTGGTATTCTCAAAAAATTTAGTATTCCTAATATTAATGTTGTTATTAAGTGGGGATTTAGTATAACTAGAATTCTTATCCCTTAATTTAATTTCTCTCATGGGGGTCATGGCTTATGCTCCTTCAATCAGTTTTACCTCTTTCCCAATTATATAGTTTTCCAAGTCCATTATTAACTTATCACTCTCATCTTTCATTGTGTTGCATTCCATCATCATAATATCCATAGACTTACCTAGGTATTTTAATTTATCATTGAATTAATTTAAATTTATACTTATGGTCTATGGAGGGGCCCCATAAATCACACTTTTCCTCCTTTGCATGAACTTCATTCTTAGACTGAATTATAATGATATATTTGGATTTCTCCCCCTAATGTCATATGGGATTTTTACCTTGAATTTTCCTTTCTTGGTTTTAATTTGGGTCTACACAATATAGATACTAGTATAAGTGGAGTCAGTCATGGGATCAGAGATTTTATGGCTACCCATATTTTCCTCCTTTGGGTTGTAATATTTCACCTTTGATTTTACATCCTTTTCAGTCATAATCAACTATATCTCATACCGCCACAAAACTTCTCCCCTTTTAATAATGATGAATATCAAGCCCCAATAGATGAATTCATTTTATTGGTTTGATTGTAATTCCAAAACCATGCTTTTAATAAATTTTAAAAGGAAATAGGGGACGACCATTTTGTGTCCCCTAAATATATTTAATAGTATGAAGTGATGAGAGAAGATAAGTGTTAACTTACCTTATATATTAATATAATTAATTATCTAGAGACACACATTGGTCCACAATCTTAGCAGGCTCAACCTTGAAAATCCTTTTCTCTCCATTTTTATGATAACATCCATTTTGAAAAAAATATACATTACCTAAAGTTTCCTACTTTTATCCTTGAAAGACTTTAAATTTTCATATCTCATGCATGATTCTCCATTCAATTATTATATGATATCAATCTCCAACCCTTGCATATGTATCATGCATTCATTATAGCCAAGGGTGAAGTCCTTAGACACCTTAGCATCTTTCAAATCAATTTATTGCATGAATTTAGATATCCCTCTTTTCTATAATCTCTTCCATACTCTCATGTTAAATATGGATTAATCACATTAAATGGAATCTAACTTGTCTTTATCACCACCTATGGTTACTTATTTTACCCCAAAAGGTTCTATAATCAATTTTAGAGTTCTAATTTCCTCATTAAGAATGTTTAGGCTTAGAGAATTAGAATAAAAAATATGGTGGTATGCTTTTTTTTCTAGTATAGACTATCAAGTTCTTCCCTTACATTGTGTAATCATTATACAAAGAGGGATACAAATCCTACTTATTCAAAATGAATGATCCCACATGTGGGGTAATCCTATATAGCTTAAAAATGATATTCAAATCATTGTGAATCAAGTCAATTAAGTATTGGGAATTAAATTATCTCATGCCAAATGACAAGTGAGGGGTTACCAACTCCTAGGTTAGAAAACCCATCCATGACCATTCTACCTTCCCTAAATATATGACTAATGGATACCTATATAAAGAGGTTAAGGAGACCTTTTACATCATCAATCACATTCTTGATGGCATGGGAAAGATTCATTATATTTGAGATAAAATTTATTATGTTAAGAGAGTCCCCTTTGATGATGATCTTTTCTATCTTAGACTAGGTGGAAAGCTAAATTACCTAAAGTGCTACTCTTTCCTCTACCACATGCTTGGTTTAGATCCCCAAAAGTCCTACATAAGTAGTCATGACAACCCCTTCAGAGTCCATAGTGACCCATTATCCCACTAAATTTCATGTGTTACCATTATAATCCCCATAAAAATCTATCTTCATCCATCAATTTTGGGGTTTAAACCATTTGTTCAAGCTCCTAACAACTTTTATCCCTATAATAAAGACATACTGGGTAATTTTATAGCTAAGGAAGACAGAGAGGTATTATTTCAAACTAATGAACTTATGTTTGGTTGAAAGTCCTTCTAATTATTCATTATCTCTAAACATAATATAATTAATGAATACTTGGAGTTACACCTTTTGTTTGTGAAGATACAATAATTCTTAGATTTTCATAATTCCCAAAACTAATGAGGGAGAGTAAGGTAATATAAAAAGGAAATAGAAGGTAGTTTACAAGGTGGATTCCATTTAGTGATAAGATCCATAGTGGAGTTAGGTTTGACCCAATCCACATTAAAATTCTAAAGGAGAATTTGTAGAATCTTAAAGCCAAAACGACAAGTCAAAAAAGGTGTTGAGATGATTCCTTAGAGTATTTACAAAGGGAACAATTGTTAGGGATTATCAATCCACACTTAACCAGATTAAAAATAGTTAGTATTTTATCTTGAGCATATAACTTAAAAAATATGTTGACTTTAGGAGTGATTTTTTAATCAAGATAAGTTTCCAATATTCCTGATCATTATCCAATTCAAGACCACAAGGTAACATGATTTCACCAAAAAACTCCCCACTATCATTTGAAGGCCAAAGAATAAGGTCTTATTTGGGGATTATGGGAATTTGAAAATGTTGAAGCTTATCATTAAGTATTTGGATCTCCTAAATGAATTCTATGTAAGTATAATCTAGGTGTAGAATTTTCCAATTGTTGATAACATCCTCAGTGAACTAGCAGTCTTTGACCTTAGTTATCAAAGAGGATTTGAAATATAATCTGAGGTTTTTCTATGGGACCTTAGAAATAAGATGAGTTTGGGAGAGCTAGGGATCACCCTAGAGTTTAACCTTATCATTATTTATAACTTACCATCTATTTCCTTTATGTAGAAGACCTTTGTAACTAGATATGGCTTTTTAGAAAGTAGAACTATCAATTGGTCCTTCCTCCTAGAGAAAAATATATTCATTTATACCTTCCAAATACTTGAAATTAATGATTTGAGTCTATTAAAAAATTTACAACCTATTTTATAAATTATTGATCTATGCATAATTTTGACCCACCAAATATTGAGCCCCCATTAGCCTTGGGGAGATATGATTTTTACCAAAGAATTAGAGGGAATTTAAATATATATTTTAATCCTCTCTAGAGTAAATTACGTTGGATTTGTTTTACTTTGTCTAAATTTTTACTAAATGTGAAAGAGGGACATGAAAAACATTGAGATGCTTTGGATATAACTTTTGAGTAGTTGGATTTTCCCTTATATCTTAAAAGCTTCTTTTTAATTATTTCCACTAGTGGGTTCTAGAGATCAAAGTACAATATACCATTGAAAATTAAAAACCAAAGGTATTTGGATGGAAGGTCATGGATCTATCAACGTAGTATTATAGATAGTTTATTTTAGAGGCTGATAGGGGTATTCAAGAAGAAAATATAACTTTTGCCAAAATTTATGTATTGGTTTGAAATAATCTCATAGTTTAATAAAAATTTCTTAAGAGCCTTAGATTCTATAATGTTATCTTCTCCCAAGTGGAATGTGTCATACACAAACTATTAATGGGTAACTTGGATAGTGTTATGGGAAAATTTTATGCCATTGATGATTCCTTACACTATGATATATTGAAGGCTTCTTCCAAGAGTTTTTATTAATAAGATTAAAAGGTATGAGGAAAGAGGATCCCCTTGTCTAATTCCTCTTCTGCTTGAGAATAACCATTTGGGGCCTTAATTTACCATGATAGAAAACATTGGAGTTGAAATGAAGTTATGGATGAGACATATAAAAGTGGTATCAAGCCCAAATATTTAGAAAACTTTGTTTCAAAAACTCCATGACACCTTGTCATATGTTCATATCGAGCTTTAAGAACATGCCTTATCTAGAGAAATTTGAGACTAAGTCTGTGGATTCCTAGATAATGATAATTCCATCAATGATTTGCCTCCAATAGATAAAATCACCTTGTTTCTCCATAATGGCCCTCTATCAATAGGATTTTAACCATGTAATAAGGTTTTTTGGGAATATCTTGTATGTAGTAGAGCACAGGTTGAATAGTTTTAATTCCTTCAACTGATTTACTCTAAGTTTCTTGGGGATTAAGACAAGGAATGCATTTTTTAGTTATTTTAGAATAGATCCATATATAAATAATTCACACACCATGGCCTCCACTTTCTCATGTATAATGTCCCAAAACTATTGGAAAAATAAAGGGGGAAATCCATCTAGCCTAGTAGTCTTATTTACTTCCATAGATAATGCTCACACATTGACCTCTTTTGGGGAAGGGGGATTGAGAATTTATAAGTTACCTAATTAGGAGATGATCTTAGGGAGATTTTTCAATAGCCTCTATTCTATGGGATCATCTTTGAAACCACTACCCTTCAATAGTTTTCTAAAGTAACGAATGACCTATTCATTTATATCATCCTCATATTTGCATTTACTACCATTGTCTAGAATCAATTCAAATATTTTTTTTGTGTTATTGTTTCTATATGAGGAGTGGTGGAATAATCATGTTTTCTTATCACCTTATTTTAACTAGAGGCATATATATTTTTGTTTCAAGAAATATTCCTCCTTGGATTCGAGATTATGATAGTTACTTGGAAGGTATTTTTCCAGGATTGCCAATTTCTCAATGGATCCATGGCTGGAAATGTGCTATTCTAAATTCCAAAAATATTCCTTGAAGGATTTATTTTAGTTAAAAATATTTATGAAAATCTATTTGTTTTAAAATTTCAACTTAATATTAATTTGATCAAGTTATTTAATAAAAATGAACATATCGGATCCAAATAAGGGTTATTTCTACCAATATTTAATGGAGTAATGAAGGTCATGATGGTTCATCCACATAATTTTGAATATGAAATTTTGGTTCTTGGGTTTGGAGACGTTTTACTAATGAAATACTATAGGGTTATGGTCTGAAGCAATCTTGGGTAGCGAACATAGGAAACTAGTGTAGTTTATATCGCAAGTAAGAGAAACTAAAAATCTATCAAGTCTGATAATAAGATATGGTTGATTTTGTATTCATTCCATTGCATTTGTATTTTTATAAAAATGTATAAGCAAAATAGCATCAGATAAATTATGTAATCAGGATAAATGTGTAGAAGCATACTGTATTTATATTTAGATTAAACTTTACCCTAACCAATCTATAAAAAATAAAAAAATAAAGGGAAAAGTGGAAACTAAATATCATATTATAATGAAGATGAATATGAAAATTTTGATCAAGTGAATCTCATAAATCGATCTCTCATTGAACTAACATATGCATAATAATAAATGAAGATGATGCCAATGTTTAAAGATATGTAAGCAATGAAATAAATAACCATAACCACCATTTTCATGTTCATTTCATGGATAAAAACCTCCATAGATTTATATTAATCAAAATATTGATTTTGATAATCAAATTTTAGTCCATAATGAATAATCAGTTACAAATTTCACTAATATAATGGTAGGGCAAACAATTAAAGGGAGAAATAACACTATAAAATATAAGAATACATGGAAAATATGTGATTGGATCAATATTTCTACTTATATAAAAAACCAACCTTTTACATGTCTCTAATGTGAAAATATATAGAAAATCTATATCCCATGTAAAGTAACTTTCCCTCCAAAATGTAAACAAGGGTAATAAATGCCATCACCAACTTGATCTTCCCTCCAAAAACTATGCCATTATACGCTTTAACCTATAAAAAGACCAATAACATGTTAAAATTTTTCAATTAAAATAACTTTATCAAATTCATAGTTGGAAAACATGACAAATTTTAGATATTAAATAATTTACCAAAATTGAAAGAACCACAATATCTGGGATAGATTTAGCTTTGTGGCACTAAAGATAGATTGAAAAAAGGATCTACGAGATAAGTTATGATAAAATAGTAATTGTTGTATTTAGTTCCTTTCAACATGATAACAACATAATTTCACATGTGAAATATTTTGTAAACTATAATATTTCATTATTGTTACATTATGAGGATAACTAATAGTTAGTTGATATTTGTTAGCTTTTAAAAAAATAAAAATAAAATAAAAAAATATGATTTTATAAACTAAAATGATTAGGGTCATAACATGTAGTATTAAAACATAGGTTTAAGTGCTCAAAATTAATGAGTCCACTAACAATAACCTAATTCTCATCATTTTCAAAGGATAAAATGGTATGTTCATGGAAAAATATTGAAGTAATTTCTAATCATGATCAACAACTTGATCTCAAAATATTAATAATAAAACAAGATACTAAACAAGATCAAATCCTTGTAGTATTATCAAAAGCACTGGACAAAGTAAAAACTATGGAATAGGAGGTACATAGGCATGATGAATAAAAATATCATGAGGAACAACATGTCGGTCAAAAAGAATACCATGAGAAGGAACATGATGAAGAGAATAAATATGAAAGAGTGTAAGTGGCTATAGAACTTGCATTATATGAAAAAGGTGAATCCACATAAATTTTATGGAATAATTTTTTAATTTGGAGCTAAAGGTTGGATCACATAAATGAAAAATTACTTTTAAATTTAAAATTACTCAGAGGTGACTAAATCAGTATAGAGATCATACCATTGGCAAGTGAACGAATAACATAATGGGCCAAAAATAAGTTGGAAATGTGTCTTGACTCCACCACCACCACTTGGGAGAATTTTTTAATGTTGTTTAAGGATCAATGGCTACCCCATATCTACTTTGATCATAAAATGAAAAACTTTCATATTCAAAAATAAAGAGAGCTATTAATAATAAAGTATTGGCAATAGTTTACCAAACTTCTAAAATATGTTCCCCAATTCCAAAAAGATGAACATTTTTTAATCATAAAGTTCATCATGGGTTTAAGGCCATAGAATAAATGTGAATTAGATGTGTATGGACCTAATACCATTGATAAAATATTTGAAAAATTCATTAAGAAAAATAAAAATATAAAATTGCTTACAAAGGTCAAAGATAATTATCAAAAAAATTATTGAGGACTAAAAAATCTATTTAAAAATAAGAATTATATGCATAATGGGTGATTTTAAAAATAGGATCGATAATAAGAATCCTAAGTTTAAAATGATTCAAGGGAAAAGAAACCAAGTAATGAATTCAAAGGAAACAAAGGAAGTATCGCACCTAAAATAAAATGACTATCAAGTGGATGTTTTACTTATGAAGGAGATCATTATGGAAAGACTCTCCTTGGTATAAGTTAAGAAGTAAATTCAAGAGTTCTTCATCTTCATACAATCATCAATAAACTTTCCACTAGTGGATCGATGCTTGAATTGATAATATCCAAGTTAAGTTTCAAATATCTCAACTATAAGTGTCAAGTAATTTGTTTTGGAATTATATTTATATTTTGATAGATATTGAAGCTATTGAGAGTTTCATTTTTCCTAGTGTGCTTAATAAATATCTTAGAAAAGCTAGGAATATGGAAAAAGCATGGACTATGTAGTATGGGGATAAATCTAAGGTTAAATGAGATAAGTGCCTAGTAGAAGTAGAGGTGGAATTAAATGATTTCATCACCATATCATACTTGTTATTAGCTCTGCTAGGATCATATGAAGTGATGAGTTAGATTTATAATCACAAGGTAAAGGTAGATTCATTTGAAAATAATGTGGAATGTTTGAATGATTTGGGAAATCAATCTCTAATCTAAGGAGAGAATAAGGAGTTAAATTTACTGTATGTCTTATCCATTTAATTAAATAAATCTCAAAGGAAAGGATATTAGGTTTTTGTGGTTAAGGTAGATTAAGTTTGAGAACATAAAGAGCATGTCATTTAATAGTACCCTTTTTTACAAAAATTTAAGGATGTATTTCTAGAAGATCTACCTAGATTAACTTATATAATGAAATTAAACTTCATAATTGATATCATTATATGATTTTAACCTCAATCTAAGTCACCCTATATAATGACAATAATAGAGTAAGTCAAACTCAAAGCCCAACATCATGATATGTTATCCAAATGGATAATCTAACCTAGTTTATTCCATGGGTATCACCAATGGTTTTTGTTAATAAAGAGGATGGAAATATTCATCTATGCATTGACTACATCATTTTGAATAAGGAAATCATAAATAATAGGTATCCTTTAATACTTATTAATGATCTTTATAATCAAATGTGAGGTGTAATTATAT
This sequence comes from Torreya grandis, assembly GCA_037957365.1. NCBI lineage: Eukaryota > Viridiplantae > Streptophyta > Pinopsida > Cupressales > Taxaceae > Torreya > Torreya grandis. Next base: position 1,363,082 of record JARHVA010004651.1, read on the forward strand.
TATTAAAAAAATTGACCTTAGATCAAGGTACCATAAGTTAAGAATAAAGGAGGATATATTCCTAGAAATACCTAAAAAATTAGGTATCGATACTATAAATTCATAGTTCTACCATCAAGACTAACCAAATTCACTTACAAAATTTATGAGTCTTTTCTAGTTGATCATGTAAAAGTATAGATTTCACATGGATCATGTAACTAGAGTTTAAAATATTTATTCAAGTCAACATAGAAACAAACAATAACAAAAAATAAGTCATCTAGACTGCCCAAATATATAAATAAGCTACAAATAATATTCCCCATAAACTTCAAGAAACTTACACTAAACTTTGGCCAAGAACTAACTAAAAAAGAAAAAATTTGGACCTAGTTTAAGTAGTAGGCTCATCTAAGTCAGAGAAATTCATTAGTGTAGATTAATTAGTCTAATCCTTATCTTATTTTTTTTCTTCATAAATTGACCCTAAGTGTGTTTTCTTGGGCCTTTCTCCTTGTCCAACTCTTTCTTATTTTTTCCTAGTGTTTTCACTATAGGTTTTGTAACCTTTTATTGAACCAGACCATATTTTTTCCCTTCATTCTGCATTTCTAATTTCCCTTTTATTTTTACCCTTAGGGGGTAGTGGTGGGCATATATGTCACTGCCACCCCTTTCTCATTTTTGAGAGGACTAGTTTTTCCCTTGTCAGTCTAGGGACTAGCCCCTATATTTATATTATTCTCCAAATCGTTTGTGAAATTCATAGCCTCACCCTTCACTAAATTTTATTTTTCCATTTGTTTTACGATAATCTTTCCCTAATGTTCCATTTTATCCTCCAGTTCTATCATCTTCAAATTAAAATTTAATTAAAGGCATGAGGTGGCTTTCCTCTAATTCTTATCCTTATGGTCCTTTAGAGTATATTGATAAGTCTCCCTCTAGTTTTCCTCTATGATCTTAGTGCTGATCTCTTTGGGAATTTTAAGAGTCTAATCTTTTCATTTTCTATATTTTCCCTTTGGTATTGTTGACCAATTTTGACTTTTAGGTCAAAATATGGCACCCCTAGTAAAATAATTAACTTTTATACATATAATGGGGTATAATTTGTTGTCATAAGTTGTTTAATAGGTTAATTAGTGTCAATTTATGTTATAATATCTTTGGTTGAGTGTTCTCTAGGTCTATTTATCATTATAAGTCTTTTTAAGGTGTCAAAATGGTGCATTTAATGCTTTGTATAGGTTTCTTAAGAAATGTACAAGTTTAAAAGAGTTTTATCACGTGAAATGTGTCATAGGAAGTTTTTAATAACTATCACTAACTAAAAATTGTAGGTTGTTTAGAAAAAGGTAGTTTTCTTAGCTAAAGAAAGAGAAATGGGAACTTGTACAGCTTCCTTGGGAAGTGTACCACTTATAAAATGTGAAAATATGAATCTTCACCTTCCTAATGATAAAATACATGTTTTTTATTTATTTTAAACTAAATTTTATTACTCAAAACCATTCTATTCCTTTTTCATCCTTCATAGCATAGAGAAGTGACTTGTAGGTTTTTGCTCAGTATAGAAGGTACAAGCAATTTTAGAAGAAATAATTTTGAGAGAAGATTATAAAATTAGAGACCTTAAAATACATATATTAATTTTATAAATTGGTCAAGATTTCCTTATTAACCATCACTATCAAGTTGAGCTTCCAAATCTACTTGTAAATCTATTAACCCTTCAGGTTTCCCTTCATTATGGGCATGTCTATATAAAAAAATGACTAATTTTTGATATAAATGATTATGGAAATGTTTCCTTAATAATAACATGTCTTGATTCATTTTTATAGGTGTTTTGAGGATCAAATTCACTTCAAGTCTGTAAACTAGTCTTATGAGTGATGATAAGCTTGTTTTTGCTTTTTACAGAGTTTCATGCTTTGGAAGTGGTTACAAAGGTCTTTGTTGATTCCATATACATGTTTTCAAGGTATAATTGTTTCTATTTTTATTTAACCTCACATTTCAAGACAACTTACTTCATGAATACAATCATACATGTGCTTAAACATAGTCTATCTGCCTCATGCACATTAGAATGAGCACTTGACAAAGTTTTAGAAGGGAATAGTGTGTTGAAATCAATTTTTTTTGACTTGATTAAATTATATTCACAATTTGAAGGAAGCTTAGTGAATATTTGATGTTGATCACAATCACATGTGTCATGCACATTGCCTAATTAGACACTTGCTCCCTGTAATTGCAAATGAGCTCCTATAAGTATTCTTGACAGAGGGTTGGAATAGTTATCTTTGAACATTGAAGTAGGTGCATGAACTCTTATTTGAGGTCCTAGGGTGAGGGGATTCATAAAAAACAATTGGAAGGGATAAATTTTAATTTGGAGTAAAGATCACTTTTAGAAATTCAAATGACATTATTCAAGCATGTTTACCCAAAATAACCAAATAGAAGCCCTAGAGGTTTTAATAAGCGTCAAAAGTTACACCTCCAAAGGGTCTTGAGTCCTAAAATTTTGTGGGTATGTATCCTATATATCATTAAAATACTATATCAATTTTGGAGAAGGAATAATGAAAAGTGATAGGTCCTTGGGGTTCTTGAAAACACTCCAAAACACATTGTTTCACTCAATAGTATCTGCAAGAGGGTGACTTAAAGAGACCTATTTCACCTAATGTCTAAAATTCAAAACAAGATTTCATGTTTAGATAGTTTTTATGGTGAATTTATAATTATTCAAGGATAAATATATCATCAAGATAGAGGATGGGTGTTTGATACTTTTCCAAGCTCAAATGGAGCCAAATGTCACCTACAAGAATGTATGGACAAAAACATGAAGTGGATTGAGACAAGGAATTTTGAAGAGGTTTCAAGCATTTTTTATGTTGAGAAGGTGGTAATTTCAAGGAAAATTTTATTTTAAGTTTTAAATAAGGTCCTAAATAATCATTAAATACCTAATTCATACTCATGACCACCTACAAACACCTATAGGGGTCAGAACAAGGATTGTTGTAGCTAGGCAGAGGTAGACAATGATTTTCATGAAGTTGTGGAAGCATTATAGGGACATTAATGAGAATTTATGTGTAAGAAATACTTGATATTATCAAGAGGGTTCAATAAATTTATTAAGGCATCATGACCAAGGCCTGACAAGGCCATGATACTCTATAAGCATAGGTGAACAAGGTTGTCTCAATAAGGGTTAGGTCATGTTCAATCTTGACTAAGCAAGAAGATAAGAGAAAAGATTAGAGTTTTAAATATGATTCAAAATTATTTAATTGAGGTTTTAAAATAATATTTCCAAAACATAAAAAAATCAAAATCACCTATAGGGGTGTCCTTCAAGGTAAACACAATAATATGGTAAGCATGAATAAACACAGTTTGAACAGGGCTAGATGGTCTATATGATGGAAAAGTGATCCAGGGTCAAGTAGAGTGATCCATGAAATTATCATAATGATCAAAAAGTGAATAAAAGTTCTCAAAATAAAATATAACCTTTTTCAAAACCAAAACACAAACTTATACCCTGCCAACCCTACATATTCTACCTATTTAGTAACTAGTCTAGAAATATGAGGATTTGGAGGATCAAATGATCGAGTTAAGAGATAAAATTTGGTATGGATAGTACTTACCATTTTAAAAATAAACTTAAATGTTTATTTTGATTAAAAAAATGAAAAATACCCCTATTCTATCTCAAAATAGTGGTAGTTTTATCATATAAAACACAGGTAGTTTGTGAGAAAAGGGGGATTTGGTGGACAGGGGATGTTATGGGTCTTGGATTAAGGTTATTTAATCTATAACACACATAACACATTCTAAAACACCTTCCTATAAGCTTTCAAATCAATAAATATGCTCTAACCAATAACGGTTACATAGAGATGTTGAAGCCATTAGAAAAACTATGGAATCCATTAGTATAACTATAGACTCCATCAACAGAGATTTGTTACTTTCATAGGCCTCATAGAATGCACAAGGTATCTCAAAACAATTTGGAGTGATCACATAGTGGAAAGAGTGACAACTAAAATTTAGATATATTTTAAGGTGTTTTGGATGGAGCTGAGCATATGAGGTGTCCTAAGATCCCTGGTATGTATCAGTTAGGGAGAATAAAGAGATGTTAAGTCCAAGTGTCAATAAAGGTCTAAAAAGAAGTTATCATAGTGATAGATGATTATTATTCTTATGCAATAGTATATAAATTATTTTTAAAACTTCCAATATAGGTAGAGCATTTCCTATAACTTTATCTTATTAGTGCAAAAGAGATACTTGCCACTAGTCAGCTTTGGAATGCCTAATGAAGCCCAATGATGAATTTAGTTTCATGTAAGGTGATTGAAGATATTATATTATAATTTTTGAAGAGTATTATTGTTTAGAATGGGAACATATGCAAATTATCTTCTTAGTCCTCTTACACTTCACCTACATGCATTATAATTGGTTTCCACCTTTGGACACATGTCTTCGTGTCTCTTTTAATTATTTTTCCTCTCTCTCTTTCCAATTTATATAATTATGATCCATTTTTTCCATTTTAAACTAATACCACATCTGGTATGGTGAATCCCTACTGGAATAACATTGTATTTTGATTTTGAACATTAAATACAAGTCTAATTCTGAGTTGTGAACATCTTTGTCTAAGTGTGAGATAGATGAATAGAGAATTTAAGTGATATTATCATCCTTGATTCCTCTATCCTTCATACTTAATCAAGAGTTATGATCTAACAGGTCATGTGAATTATAGTTAGGATACTAGGTTCCTCTTTAATCAAGTTATTATCTCTATGGTGTATAATCTACCCTTAGACTAGTTGTCTTATTGATTGTCTCATGTATGTTACATTCACATTGAATTACTTATGGTAGGATCCTTTAAGGCTTAGAGTTGGTCTTAGAAAGCTTAATTATTTAATATAAGTATGCTAGTTTGTGGGATATCTGTTATTTAATATAAGTATACTTCTAACTCTTTCCCTATACGCAAGAATTAAATTAGTTTACAAGAATTTAAAAGAAGATACATGGATATATCCCTCATAATAATAGAGATTCATATCTATTACTAGTTCCCACAAACTTGAGAGATGAATGCATATTGCATCAAATTATAGGATCTAAATAAAGAGTCTTAGTGTGCACAATTTGATGCCAATAGGTATGATTTCCACTGAGTGTGAACATTTAGAATGGCTTAATCCTAATAATTTTCATAATAATCATGAATTTCCTTAATAATTTCCTTAGAATTCTCAAAATTATCCTCATAATCCTCCTCAAAATCTTTGTCCCCCAGATACACTTCCTTCCCCTTTATAAATTTCCCTATCTTTTCCATGAGAATAGTTAAACCTTGGTGGATGAGATCACTTGTAGGATTTTATTTAAAATTATTTACCATGATTTTGAGTGATTTGAATAGGAAATAATGTATATTAATTTTTTTACCTTTAAAGTGATTCAAGAGCATAAATTGGTCAGAGAATAGGACATGAAATTTACATTATAATATTATATATTTCATTATTTTTAATAAAAATTTCATCTAGTAGTTCAATATATTTATCCTTAGGAAGCCTTTCCTCTTAGTGGTGATGTACACATTATAATTAAAGAACCTATTCAATACTTCTTAATTTCTACATTTATCCTTAAATACTTTAGTACCCTCATAGATAATGCTAGTTACCTCCCCAGTCAACTATTTTGATATTTTATCTTGATTCCTCTTATTTAAACTTTTCTATCATGCCAACCTATGGTGAAATCCTTTGACACCTCCTCATCATATGCAATTATTTTGGTTATGAACTCAATTATACTTCACTCATCCTATTTGGGATTATATTTTGCTTAGGCATAAGAGATGGGTTCAATTATATCCCTATCCCCACCCATCATAGGTATCTTCCCCTTTTTAAAACTTGATATCTAGACCACAATTCATAGTAGCTTCACCTTCTTCACCCAAGTGATATTGGTTATAATTATAATTGATATATGAAAAATCACCTTACTCACATGATTTTACATTATAAATCAATGATAAAAGGGGTTTTTTAAATTCATATTCATTAATACATGTCTTATCATCTATATTTGTTCACCATGTGAGTATGCCCCCACCTTAGACATAATGATGAGCTTAGAATCATTAACTATTAAGTTAATAATATTAGGTGTAAAATCATCAAAAATTTTCCACATAATGATTTTTTTAAGTACCCAAAGATTCTTCATCCCATTGGAAACCTTGTTTCCCTCCCTAAACACATGGTCTATGGTGACTTCTTTACAATGTTTCAATAACTTTTTTAAATCTTTAATTTCTTGTTTGATAGACTAGGAGGGGATTTCCTTATTAGAGAGGGTGTTTAAGATGTTTATAGAGTCACATTAAACCATCAAGTATTTACTACCTAGATTAATCAATTATTAATCTTATCAATAATGTGTTTAGATATTATCTAGATCAATTCGTGCTCATCTTCTTACATGATATTTTCATATAATCTATAAAAAAAAGAAGAACATTTTGAGCATTTGAATTTGGTTTTGAAAGAACTAAAAAAACAAATATCTATGTAAAAATGTATGTGGGATTTATTTTAGAAGAAGGTACAATACTTGAGGCATATAATTTTAGATGAAGTAATATATGTGGAACCAATAAATAAAAAATTCATCATGGAATGGTTGACACCTCGAAATGTTCATGAGGTTATAGTATTAATTTAGCAGGGCATTATAGGAAATTTGTACCCAATTTTTATAATATAGCTAATCCCATCACCTCCTTGTAATGAATATAGAAACTATTCATGTGGGCTTATAAGTGTGAATAATCCTTTTAGATCCTAAAAGAGAGGCTTACATCTATAACAATTTTGAGTGTTACAAATCATGAAGTCCATTATGTTCTGGTAACATACACTTTTGGTGATGGTCTAGGTGGAGTATTACTACAAGAATTCTTGATATTAGCATATGAGTCTATAAAAAGGAAGCCTTATGAATCCAATTATGCTCTACATGATTTTTAACTAGTTGTCATATTGCAATATTTTTAGGTTTGGAAGAATTATATGCTAGGAAAACCTTTTGAAATTAAAACTATCAATATGGAAATCAAGTGTGTATTCATGTAACCAAATTATAATTATCTCTAAGTGTAATGGCTCAATTTTTTATTAGATTATGAATTTGATATCAGTTACATAAAAGGTAAAGATAATCAACTTATAGATGATATTATCTATCAAATGCACATAGTAGTAATGAATGCTATTATAATTATATTCTAAGATTAAGTTTTAAAATTCTCACCAATGGATGAATTTTATGAGCATGTGAATAAATATATAGTAACAACCCCTCAACATAATAGATATTAAGGATTTAAGTTTTATAAAGTTGGACTCTTGAGGTTTAATGGGAGAATGTATGTTCTAAATAGTGAAAATTTGAGAGGTTTAGTGCTTAAATATTTACATAATCTTCATTATTCTAGTCATATTTCATTTACAAAGATGATGGCATAATTAAAACTACTATATTTATTGAAAGTAATCAAGAGAGATGTAGTTGGTTATGTGTCAAGAAGTTTATAATGTCAATGGATGAGAGCATAACATGTTCATCCTTTTGGTTTTTATACCCACATGACATTCCATAATGGAAATGTAAATTCATCGATATGGAATTTGTCTAATGACTACCCATATCAAGAAATAGACATGATATGATATTGGTGGTATTTGACAAACTAACCAAAGTTTCACCATTTATACTAGGAAACTTGATATATGATGCACCAATTCAATAAAAATGTTTTGTGTATGAAATTTATAGGTTACATGGTTTTTTGGAGAGAATAATATTTGGTAGAGATCCTCATATAGATTTAATGTTTTGGAAAACCCTTAATGCATCCTTGGGAACTCAATTAATTTAATCATGAATTATCATCCTAAAATAGATGGGAAAATATAAAAGGTAAATCAAGTCATAAAGGATATTTTAAGGATGTATTACATGGACCAAAAATAAAATTGGGAAGAATACCTTCCACTAGTTGATCTTACATATAATAAATCATTCAATTCAACTTTAAAAATGGCATTATTTTAAGGATTTATATGGTATAAATTGTATAAAACCTATCATCTGAGATAAATTAGAATGTAAAGTGGGTTTTGGACTTGAAATGCTTTCTAAAGTGGAAGGACATAAAATTAATTAGAAAAAGGTTGGCTGAATCTAATGATAGGTAGAAAATCTATGCTAATTTGAAAAAAACAAGGTAATTTCTAGTTGGAGGTAAAAACATTTATGTTAAACCATAAAATATGTCAATAAAATTTGGTAAATAAACCAAGTTATCACACATATATGCAGGAGTTTTCAAAGTTCAAGAAGTGATTAACCATGTTACTTACAGACTTTCTTTTCCACAAAAATTAGATTAGATTCATAATGTTATCATGTGTCATATTTGAAGAAATATGTGGTTGATCATTCACATGTACTTGATTAGAATGATTTATCAGTTATAGATCTAGGAGTGGTAATAATTGAAACAATAAAAATACTTGCAACACACAAGCTTAGATTTTGTAATAGAGAATTGGCTTTGTACAATGTCTATTGGGATCAATATTCGTAAGATAGTTCCACTTGGGTGGATTTTGAAGATTTTTATAAGGTGATTTCTCATTTAGTTACTTGATATAATTTTTTGAGCTTATTTAATTTTTAGACATGTTTCATTTATAATAATTTCATCATGATGATGACCTATATAATGGGATGATGATGATACATATTATCCTATCCTTAGCAAATAACATTTATTTTAAACAAACAAATGACTATTGATTAGTTAGATTTCTAGTTTGTGTTGAAAAAATGGATATATTATGTTTGTATAATATAATTCTTCATTTTCTATTAATCTTGGCATGGATAATACAATGGTATTTATAGCATTTATTGTTAGTGATTTTCCATCTATATTGAAATAAATGGACTAACTACTTTCTCATGTATAAGGTGGATGCATGATATATTTCACACTTGCTCAGTAGAACAAAAGGAGATAATCATAGGGGAGAGGGTGATAGATCATGCATTATGGAAGTACTCATATCCTATCTATAACCATAACACACACATACCAAGCTATTTATTTGATTGTTTATATTTCATTTCAATTTTGTAGTAAGAGTATCTAACTATGTTCATTATTATTTAATGATATTTATTCTAGTGTCATAGTGAGTATTGGTAATTGACCATTGTAATTTAATTAATTAATATATTTCTTGTGTCCTTATTAATTGATTTTCTTCTTTTCAATTTATTGGAAGTTTGTAGGCTCTTATATTTGTCTATTTATGGAAATATTTTACTTAAAATTTATTATTTTAAATGGCATGACAAATTTTAATATAACAAAACCATAACGAAACTTTTAAAGGAAAGAATTAATTCAAAATGGTCTAATAGTTATATTTAAGCCCGGTTATTAATAGCATTTAAAAACTTATCAAAATACTTAGTGGTCTTAAGACATTCAATGATTATTTAAGGGTACATTAAATACTTATATGTGTTATGAAGATATATGTAAATTTTATTAAAGGTTCAATTATTTGATGAAGCCAATGGATAATTCATGATAACCAAAAAGAGACTTTCATAAGCTTCAAACCAAATTTGAGTTGGGCAATGATTTGGGGTTTTTTACTTTGTAATGGAATGCATGTGAACTTTATTGTATGGGGTATGAGATACTAAAATGGTATGAAGTGTAGAAATATCAATGAAATAATGATAGTTTAGCTACATCAAGTGTATAATAAGGTTTTAGAGAGAATATAGGCATGCAAAAACAAGATTTTGAGGAGACTGTAAGATGTAAGGAAATGGGGAGAAAATTAGACACACACACATAACATTAGAAATAAAGGTGAGATGAGTCGACTAGGAAAAAATAATGAGTATATAGTTTATATTTTTAATATGTTGGTTCCGAATTATACAGCTCATACACTTGACCTTGCATACTTTAGAGAGAATGGCAAGCAATGATAAAAATCTGATAGTATGTCATTGTAACTAGGGAAAGTTTTGGAAGAAGATTATGCCAAATACAAAAAATGATTGAGAGACACCTAAAAAGGGTATGGTTAACTCCCTGCTACTTTTGACTCTACCTAAACCAAGGAGAGAGGACCTATGGGATAACTTGATCACATGGATAGATTCTACAATTCACCCTCCATGGGGATTTTTAGCACAAGGAGTAGATATGACCTGGGCATAACCAATTTTGCATACTTCACCCATGAAGGGTTGTCATATAAAATTTACAAATTATCTAAGTCACAAACAAGTTACTAAATACATATGGTAAAGAGACTTCAATCTTCATTCTGTAGAATCTTTAACAGCAGGGGTCAAATAAAAGACTATACAATGTTGAAATTTAAAACAAAAATTGTAAACACATTTCAAATATGCAAGATATTAATCATTTTCAAGGAAAATAATGCTTATAGTATATAAAGGGTGTATTAATTGTAGGGTAGGATAGGGTAGGACAAGTTAGATGATTAAAAATAATGAGGGTGGTGTGTTGGTGTTTTCTAAACAATAGGGTATCTTGCATTATTTCATGACAATTTTCCTTAGCAAAGATATAAAAAAAATTCAAATGCAATATAATGGTAAGTACCAAATGGTCCATGAGAGACTAGAACATACATTAAAACTAATCTTTCAAATTCTTTTCCTTGTAAAATACATAAACCTAGGGAGCCCTTATAAGTTATTCAACAACATATCCTAAAGTAATGCATAAAGAGTTTATAATATAAATCTATGCTCAAAATTACAACTAGTAGTGAGCACAAATCCAAATGTCCAATTATCAATTGTTGAAAAATATGTCTCTATGCTTCATCTACAAGAAACAAAAAATAACCACAAGCATCCTCATTAACTTAAAATTAAATATTACATGCATTAGTATTTCAAAATTCTACCATGAGGACAAGCATGGTGATATTGTTGTTTTGACAAGGGAGACATAAACATGATCTCAAATCTTGCTAATGGTTGTATACTTTTAACCACCTTAGTAAGGAAGACAAATTCTAAACACAACAATTGATCCATTTTTTTTCTATAACCTAGACTTAGAGAAAATGAACACCTAAAATAATGACCAACAACCTTGAATAGAGGATAATCCCCCTTGTTTATACATTTTCAATTCTAAGACTGTGGGGCACAATTTACAAAATTTCAAAACAAACTTTCAAGTGCACCAAGATGCTTTCAGTTGGAAAATTTTCCCTTGCCATGCCTACAATCTTTATCCATTTGTAAGAAATATAACAACTCTAACTACCTTTATGAGTAATGATGAATATTTGGAGCACATCCTTTGATTCCATAGTGGTAAATTCCTCTCGCAAAAGATAAAAGGAGAATATTCATGGTAGAGGGTTAAATAAACTTTGTCACTATGTACAACTACCTAGAGATGCTCTTGACCACTTGCCTGCATAGCTAGAAACTTTTGGACAGATGCCCTCCCTCTCATGCATGCCATGGAATAACTTGATTTTTCCATGATTCCCTAGGAATATTATGGATCTATGGCCCTTTTAATGATATTCTTTGGAGGTGTCCCACCTTGTACTTGTAATCCTACAAAATCTTTCCATGGAGGAGCTTAGGCAAACACAATAATGAAAAATGCAAAAAACTTAGGCTATGATACCTTTTAACCCTTTTAGCTCCAACTTACATTTTCACATTTTGAAAATTGTATCTTTCCTTCTTGAAAATTTTCCTTTTCAGGGTTCCCCCCTTATTTTCTTTCTTAATGCATAAATATATTATTTCACTTTTGTCTTATTGGAGAATTTTGATGCCACTTAGCAATTTTAATTTATGTAATTGGCACTTATAGTCCCCTTGGTAATTTCCTTTAGGGAATTATCAAATGGGCACATAATGGGTTAGTAAATCGATTTTGAATTATAATGCACTGAACATAGACTTTTCATTCTTATTATTTCCCTTCTCATATAGGCTTTACCCGAGATCTACAAAGAGGTCATCAATTTTATGAACATTAGATCCTTCATATTAGTATGCCAAAAGCATAGCAATAATGTCAATATGTTGAAATTACTTCATAATTATTCCATTTTCTTGAAAAGTGTCCATCTATACTACTAACTATCAAAATACACATTCCATCCAAAAGTCCTAAACTTCAAACGTACCTACAAAAAACTAGTGACATCTAAATGTTTGACCTTTATGCCCTTTACAACATCCTTGGGAGCTAAATTATTAGATTTTAGATAAAGGGACCCATGGCTCTTTAGTTAAATTTTCAATTTATTTAAAAACCTTATACTTCCTACATAGCTACCATGAATCATCTACAATTTGCCTAGTCAATCTACTATCAATGGTGAAAGCTCCACAAACTCACTTTTCATAGGATCTTTGATCATGATGTTTATGCATATGTGGAATTTCCATGTCACTTTGTTTATAAAATTGACATGTGAACATTTCCATTAGGACATGTATCAACACATCATTGGGTCTATATCTTCAAAAAGTCTACCTAGGACTAGTACTATTAGATCCGTATCTTCTTGATAAACTTTAGCATGCCACTTGGTAGATTTACAAGATCTCACCCTTGTCATTATATTCTTATTATGAGCTATTAGATCCTTATCAATGCCCCTGGGATCATGCCACTTGAATAATCTATGTATTTATACATCTTTCATAGTTAATCTCTTCCATTCTATTACCATTCCACAATATGGCAGCTCCTTATTCAGCTTATGTCCTTTGACAAGTAAACTCTTAGTCACACCATTGATATTGAAGAACAATCAAATGCATACTATTTATCTAAATCCAAAGGATCAAATGACATTGGTCATCTATTATGGATTAAATTTGACATTTTTGCACTAGTCATTTCATTTTTGCATGAACATCTTTGACAGGTACATAACCATCAAATTTAAGCTTTAATATAATAATCAAGACTAATTGTGACATTTTTTCTCCCATAATTTGACATCCATATGATTTTTTTGATGGGCATGAGACAATCAAATTTAAGACCCAATAGATAGTTTTGTGGCTTAAATTTGACATCTATGCACTTGTCATTTGACATTTATGTGACTTTTAATGAAATTCATATAAGAATTAAATTTAATCCATAATATATAATGGTTGATATTTTTTTTTGAAATATGCATGACTTTGAATACATTTGCATGGATGTCACACTAGTTGTTCAACTCTTTTGAAAACTTTTCATCTTGAGTCAGAAGAAACATGAAGACACCAAACTTGTAGAAGATGTTCATGGAGTCAAAAATATTTATACTATGTGATATTTTGACCATAAGAAACTTTTCATGCAAACTTAAAAAATTCACAAGTACACTAACTAGTTCATTTCTACATTTGCTTTGATCTTTACTAAAGAAGTCATAATTATATCTTGCACTATCGATCCCATTTAAATGGGTCGAGCATGGACCATCAATATATATGAATAGGTCCTATTATTTTTCTCCATGTTATATTTAATTTATAATGGGGTCCCCATGATGGTGACACTTGTCATCATCTCACTCATCTAGGAGTTTTATTTGAAACATTGGCCTTTTATACACCATCAATTAAGATCTGTATGCTTCACCATATACCATCGATTGATGGGAACTTGATAAAATTTTAATCATGCTTCAAGAGCTCAAAAATTATGCAATATGGGTGAATTTATTCAATTCTTCTATTCATCAAGCCTATCAGTCTTTGGGACTTATGTCTTTAGCATTTTTATCTTGCAACAATTGTTGCATGCTTTTTGTTCTAGATACTTTTGCTCCCAATCCCTTTATTTATTGAGACAATTATTTTGGACATTTTGTTTGGGATAATTTTCCATAAGTATTAAAATCTCTTAGATTCTTCTCTTATAATAATTTGGTCTTCAACATTTTGTCTTTATCAGGACAATTATTTTAGACATTTTGTCTAAAATAATTTCCCTGAAGAAATTGATCTTTGCATTTTTCCTGAAGAAATTAAACTTTACACTTTTGTCAAAGGAATTTTGACTTTAAACTTTTGCCAAAGAAGTTAGACCTTTTTCAGGATAATTTTTTTGGGTATAATTCCCAAAGGAAAAGTACCCTTCATACTTTTTACCACAAACAAAAAATTTAAAATAAATATACCTATGGACTTTTCATCATGGACAAAAAGTCTAAAACAAATAAGTCTTCATAATTTTTGTGGAAAATTTTCCCTAAAATAAGTAAGGCTATTTCACACTACTTAAATAACAAATTACACTTAGCTGATTTAACATGAACTTGATCTTTGAGTAAGCATTTGAGGATAAAAATTGGGCTAAGGACTTAGTCAATCTATACTTGACTCAGGTTGGACTTAGGCATTTTCACTTGACGAGGGCTCAATTTATTTAATTTAATTCAACACTATCTCTCACTTTATGATGTACACCCCCTATGGGTGTGTAAAGAACCCTAAAATATAAGACCAGGTGCCAATCCATTGGGTTAGGGAATCAAGACTTAGCAATTTTTAGCAAACATTTTTGATGGTTCAACAAAACAATGTATACTTGACAAAAATATATAGATATGATCTAAAAATGATGCATGACAAAAAATAAAATAATAGATATAAAAATAATCCCTAAAGTAAAGGGGAAACAAAATAATAAAACAACAAAAAGATAAAACTATATACTATATACTAATGTACACATGTTACAAACTCAATCAAGGAAGTGTTTGAGATATCTGCCATAGAATAGTAGCTCTAATATTTCACCATCCAAGTCTCTCACGAATAATTTATGCTCCCCAATATAATATTTAATTGATTAGGGACCCATATACAAGGCATCAAATTTTCCATGCTTCCCCTTTTCCTCATGCATGTTGTGCCAAAGTAGAACAACATCACCTACTTGGAAAGTCCCTGGAGTAACCTTCCTACCAAATTTATTCTTTAGCTTCTAGAGGTGTCTTTCATGAGCTTGTCTTCAAATTTAATCAAGATCAACAACCTAGTTCATTTTTCTCTCATAGTGGTTGATCTCCTCATCATCTTCTAGTTGCTACATGAGTTGATAGGTTGTCAGCTACAAATTCATAGGCAAAATTGCTTGAGCTCCATAAACAAGATTAAAAGGGGTTTTTCCTATATCTCTCTTAGTCATAATTTTATTTGTTCACTCCATTTCTTATTATTTACTTCCAATTTTTGCTTAATGATTTTAAACAAGTTATTATTATTATATTTTGCTTGCCCATTCTCCTAATGGTTATAATTGGAAGTATAGGTCAATTCAATCCCATAATATTTACACAATGCCACTAAAGGTTTAGATTTAAATATCATGTCATTATAAAAAATCAATTTTATGGGCACACCAAATCTATAAATAATGTGATTCAACAAAAAATCCATAATTACCTAGTGTGTTGCTTTCTTTGTAAGGAACAATTTAACCCATTTCATGAAGTAATAAATTACAAATAATATTAATCTATGTACAAAACTTGATGAATCAATAATTTATCCAATTAAATCCATTCCCCATTATTTGAATGGGCTTTCAATCATCATAGGCTAAAAAGGAAGAGAACCAAAATATTTCATCTTTCCAATAAAACATTGACATTTCTCATACTTTTAGATTGTCTGAGCAACATATTTGAGAAATGATGGCCACTAATAACTATCTCTCAAAATTATATGAGATTTAACCTTAGGCACAAAGTGGAAACCACATACTCCACTATGAAAGTCTTAAATTAGGTTAGTAGTCTTTTCTTCCAACACACATATTAGGAGAACCCCATCTGGATTCTTCCATGCTAGTCTATTTTCTGTCAAGAGGTATTTTTGAGAAACAAGCTTAAGATTTCTCCTTTGAGTCTTGTCAAAGTCAGGGGGACAACTCATATTTTACAAGTAGTAAACAATATCTCTATACCATGGAGATATGCTAAATTTACTTAAGGAATCATCAACATTAAAAACAATAGTGTTTACTCAACAAATTGTAAATTACTCTTAGCCATAAGCTTGGATAGATGCATCCCTCTTACTAACTTATTGGTTTGAATATCCATGTCATACTCTTGTAACTTTTTGACCCACCTACATCTCTTTCTTGATATTTTAGTTTGAGTCAAGATGTCCTTCACCATGGTGTGAGGGACATAAGCAACAATATTTGTACTCAGAATATAAAGCCTAAACATCTTGATAGATTTCAAGAGATTGAAATATTTATTTTGTATGATGGTATAGTTTATTTAAATGCATTAAATATCTTTGATAAAGAAATATATGGGCTACTCATGACTATCTTCATTATTTTGGAACATAACAACAACAATAGTATTGTATAATGCAAAAAAGAATATCTGAAATGGATTAGTGTAATCAAGGATAGGTAAAATAGGGGTGGAATTTAAATATCCCTTGATGTTATTGAATTATTGTATGACCTTTCCCTCCCATTTGATGGTTTGGCCCTTCTTTAGCATGGAAGTAATAAGTAGAGTAATCTCTATAAAGTTAGACACAAACCTCTTTACAAAGTTAATTTGTCCAAATAAAGACTAAATTCTTTTCTTGGACTATGGGATAAGCACTTTGTCAATGGATTTTACCCTTTTATGGGAAATCATGACACCATCCTTATACATTACACATCCAAACAACTGGGCCTTTTATATGCCAAAGTGGCACTTCTTCAAATTAAGTGAAATTTTTAACTCCTTGTATTTGATCAAAACTTTTTCCAAATGCTCCAAATGTTCTTCTCTAGTCTTGGAGTACACATTAATTTCATCTTGATATACATCTATGAATTAGTTAATTATCCCTACAAAAGTGATGTCCATAGTTTATTGTAAGGTTTCACCAACATTCATCAACCCAGAAGGCATCCTCATATATACATATGTGTCCTAAGGCATAGTGAATGTAGTCTTGGATCTCTTACATTCCTTCACCATAACTTGTTTGTACCCTAAGAATATATGTAATGTGGACAACATCTATGATCTAATAACACTTTACAGTAGGTCCTCTATATTGGGCAAGGGATAATTACATTTGAAAGAATCTTTATTCAAGTTTTAAAAATCCACACACAAGTGGATGTGACCATTAATCTTTCATATAGGGACTAAATTGGCATCATATGATTAATACCTAATGGGATGAGCGACTCCACCATCCCTTAGCTTCTTTAACTCACCCCACATTTTAGTGGCTAAGATGGGGTTAATAGGTCTTTATTTCTTCCTAAATTCCTTGCTATCAGGTTGTAATGCAATGACATGTTGGAACAAGTCTTCCCTATATGCTTTTAACTCAGAATAAGACCATGCTATACAATCCTATTACTTAGTATCTACATGTAAGCTTGCTTATCAACTACACTTATGTGAGTACCTAGCCAAACCTTCCTTGGTTTCTCATGATAACCCAAATTTTGCTTAATCACATCTTCTAAGATAAATGAGTCTCTTTATTTTATTCTATCTACTCCATCAAAATATTCTTCTAAACTTACCAATCCTCTAGGGAGAATGTTTTTATTTATTTTATTAAATTCCTTCCCCAAAAAGGTTTCTTTCCCATCATAAACCTGAACCATAGATTCCAAGTCTATGAACTGATCATGGAACTCAATTTCATAATTTATAAACCTCTTAATTTATTCATCATCATCAAATACCTACCAATAATGAACATTGTCTGGGAGTGAAGGCTTGACAAACACCTCCACTTGATACCAAAAATGAGGGCTCATATTTACAATATCAAATTGATAACTTAACCCTACAAGTCTATCATCTTCTTTGTTGAAACTTCTGTTATGATAATAAAGATTGACTGCATCAAAGAATTCAAACAAATCCTAAACAACATTTTGATATTGTTTTAACCTTTCATATTTTATGTCATAATCATTATGAAATTGATTTACCAACATCTTGGAATCACCCTTTAAAATCAATTTATTAATTCCATATTCATGGGAAATCTAAAAGACAAGCAAGAGTGCTTCATAATCATCATTATTATTCATGTACTCAAAGGACAAGTGAAAAAAACATAATAAATTTACCATTTTGGGAATAATAAGAACCCTAGATCCATTTCCAATATTGGAACAAGCCCCATCAAAACACATCTTAAAAACATCACCTTCTTTGTTAGGTTCAACATGAAGAACAATAGGTTGTTCACTAGTATCAATATTCCCAACAAAACTACCCAATTCAACATCTATGTACAATACTTCATTCAGAGCATAGTTCAAATCTTCAATTACATGTAGAATCTTTGGCTCTCTATAAAGATTAAACATATTACCCTCTAATATAATGGTGTCATAATATAAGTCTATTTTTACACTTCCACCCATTCTAGTATCCCATTTATGTGACAACAACATCCCCCACTTAGGTGGATAGTTCACAACTACCACACATTTATTCAAATACTTTCTTAGATACATTACCAACTTTACCACCAACTGCTTGACTTGTCCAATAACTATAACCTATCATGATTTCATGGTATAACACCTGTCAGAGGATGATGTAATCTTCAATATTAACTCATTTAGGACACCCAAGGGAATCACATTACAAGAAGCACTAGAATCAAACATATAGTTTTGAACAATTAGACTATTGATCATTAGGGTTTTATAAAATGGATCCACATTAAACTAAATTTATACCAATGCAATTCCTAAAAGAATAGGTTGAACAATCTCTTTTGATTCTTTATAACTCTTTGGGGGTGTTTGGGGGTAACTTAATTTCATTTTAAACTAACTTCTCACCAAATTCCAAGTACTCAAATGCCTTCTTCCTATGCTGAGGTATTCTTAATAATTCAACAAATGGCATGGTGACTTCTAGGTATATTAACACTCTATCCATATCACATATTCTATATTGATGAATGGGAGTATTTGGTTGAAGGGTGACAACACCTTTATCTAGAATACAATCACTCAATGTAGGAAATGGAGTAGGCTAGGGTGGATTTGAATCTTTAACAATAACCTTAAAAGGTGTATTTTTTTAAAACTCATTTTCACCCTTAGTAATATTGGATAGAAAAGGTACCTTATTCTTGGCTAGAGCACCTCTAGGCTTATCAAATTGGGAAATGGGTATAGGTTTGGAAGATTTAGGGATTGATGTAGTTTCTTATCCTCCTTATTAGCATCCCTTACCATTTGATTTGTAGGGGAAGTGTCTTGAGGAGAAACAACCTAATATTTTATCCTCAAGTGATACTCTTTATCTTGGATAATTTCTACATTAAATATCATCTTCTTGTTCTTAATTGACAAATTCCACCCATCATATTTCTTAATCATCATGGATCATAAGAAATTGAAATCATTAATGGATAATTCATATGCCTATGCCATATTAATGTCAAAAGTAAATTCAAGATTTGGGACACTTAATTTCTAGACTAAACTATAAAATTGATCTATAGTAGTATCAGTCATCAACTCCATGGAGGAAGTCATTTCGATTTGGGGGATTTGACAATTGAACATTAATATCTCATCACCGAATGATGCAAACTCAAGTTTATCAACATATTAATCAATTTATCTAGTTGTATCAAATGGGGGATGTGGAAGGAATCACTTGTCACACCAATAAATATCAATTTCACAATCTGTAGCATTCACTTTGGTATTTAAAATATTAGGCTCTTCTTCTTTAGCCTCTTTGTTTTGATTTCTATCCATTCTTTCTTCATGTGTAGGCCTCTTCCCTCTATCATTATATTGATGGTGGAAATCAAGCCTTATTTGTTCTTGATTCAGATTTAGAGCCCTCTTTTGACTAGTAGACAAATGAGGGATCCCCTTTTCATCTCTAGCTAGCTTGTATGATATTTTTTTGACAATAGAGGCCAACATTTTAACAGTCTCCTCAAGATTGGAAATTTTTTGGACTGTGTTTTTTAGATTGACCAATTTTCCATCATCCCTCTTGTTCATGGGCTTTCCCACAAGCTTTATGTTATTATTAATTTGGATTGCCATATTTAATTCTAATCACATGTTAGTGGGAGCCTTTTCCCTAAATTAGTATAGAGCCTTCATATCAAAGGCATCACAATATTTGATCAAGCACATTATATCAGCTAATTCTTGGGTTTCTACATCTTGGATTTGTTGAACCTCATATTGAATTCCTTCACACACTCATTAGGGTTCTTTTTTAAGTTTTCAAACTCATCCAAAATAAACCTTGGATCAATCTTATTACCATACTAAATTATATAAATATTTTGCGTCTCTTCTTATGAATCAATGCATCCATTGGGAAGAGATTTGAACCACTAACAAACATCTTCTTCAAAAGTGTGAATAAATAGTTTAATGCACACATCTTCATGCTAAACCTCATAATATTCAATAATATTGTGAAAATCCCTTAGGTAATGATAACCATTCATTACATTATTCCCTTGAAACTTTGGAAGGCATTTCCTAACTTCATTTTGAACTTCATTAGGATATCCTTCCATTTCATCAAAATTTATAGGCCTAAATATAGGAACATGGAATGTAGGAAGTTCATTCTCATCTAGATTCCTACACCTCATGATTGTTTCAATGGGAGGTTCAAGAACAAATGAAAAAGGGATATGAGGGGGCGAATGAGGTGGACTTGGTGGATAAAACCTAGGAGGGGATTTAGTTTTTTGGGAAGGAGATAGGTAGTACATAGGACTATAGGCTTTAGAGTTTTTAGGAGAGATATGATAGTCCTCAATAATGGGAGGGTTGATAAAGAGTTAAATATTGTTAAAATATTAAAAACCTTTAGTATCTAAAATCTACCCTTTAACATGCCTCAAAACTTTTTCCCTTCTCCTTGGATCAATACATAAAGGAGAGATGAGTTTCTTTGATGGGTCACTTTTAAAAGATGATCTTAGTCCTTCTATCATTATGAGTAAGAAAATACTCAAAGTTGAAAGTTAGTGGAATATTCAAAATAAGCACTGATCTTCTTTGAAACCATAAAATAAAGTTGGAGTCACCACTTGAATCAAACTTATAGAATATAATAGTTGACGAAATTTCTGTGATACATGCTAAAATTAATCTTGTGAAGCTTAGTGAGATAGAAAAGGAAAGACACTAAAAGTTTTACAATATGTTCAGAAGGGGAAAAATCACCTCTCATCATGTAATTTTATAGATATTTATAATAAACTTAGTAGAGGTCACATTATTAAATATCTTAAAGCTTTTTGGCACATCCCCAATAGAGTGATGCAGTGTTGACAACCAAAATAGTCAAATCAGTGTAGTAACAACAAAGAAATTCACAAGCTGAAATACTTACAACTCTTTGAAAGAGTCCCCAAAAACATAGGTAACTAGGATTTTAATTTATTCCTCGACAATGGTGCTAGAAATAATGTTGGGGTCCTCGTTGTATAGATCATACACTCATCTTGACACACTTGAGAGAAAATGGTAAGCAATGATGAAAAACCGACTAGTGTGTCATTGTAGTCAGGGAAGGGTTTGGCATCAAGATTAGGCCAAATGGAAAAAATGATTGAGAGGCACCTAAAAAGGGTATGGTCATCTCCCTTCTACTTTTGGCTCTACTTGAACAAAGGTTAGAGGACCTATGGGGTAACTTTATAATAGGGAGAGATTCTACAATTCAACCTCCATGGGGATTTTTATCATAATAAATAGATATGACTTGGGAATAACCAAGAGTGCACACTTCACCCATGAAGGGTTTTCACACAAAATTCATAAATGATCTAAGTCATATACAATCTACTAAAGATAGATGGGAAAGAGATTGCAATCTTCATTCTATAGAATCTACAATAATAGGTATTGAGTAAAAGACTAAAAATCTAGAATTTTTTTCCATGCTTCCCTAGGAATATTCTAGATCTATGGCCCTTTTAATGATCTTCCACCTTGGACTTGAAAAACTTCAATATCTTTCTAGGGAGAATATTGGGAAAACATAATAATGAAAAATGCAAAAAACTTAGGTTATGCTACATTTTTACCCTTTTGGATCCAACTTGCCTTTTCACATTTTGTAAATTGTATCTTTTCTTCTTGTAAATTTTCCTTTTTAGGGTGCCCCCATTATTTCCCTTTTTAATGCATAAATACATTATTTCACTTTTGACTTATTGGGGATATTTTAACCCCACTTGGCAATTTGCAATTTATGTAATTGGAACTTATATTCCCCTTAGGAAATTCCCATAAGGAATTCTCAAATGAGAACATAAGGGGTTAGTAAATGCATTTTGAATTATAATTCACTAAATATAGAATTTTCATTATTGTAACTTACATTCTCATATAGTCTTTACCTGAGATCTGTAAAGAGGTCATCAATTTTATGAACATAAGCTCCTTCGTATTAGTATGTCAAAAGAATAAAAATAATGTCAAGTTTCAAGTGATTTATCATTATTCCATTTTCTTGTAATGTGTCTATCTATACTAATAACTATAAAAATACACATTCCATACACAAGTCCCAAACTTCAAATGTACCTACAAAAAACTAATGACATCTAAATGTTTGACCTATGTGCCCTTCACAACATCCTTGGGAGATAAATCATGAGCTTCTAGATAAATGGACCCATGGCTCTTCAATCAAATTTGAAATTGATTTTAAATCCCCAAACTTCTTATGTAACTACCATGACTAATCTACAATTTTCCTAGTCAATCTAATGTCAATGGTGAAATCTCCATGAACTCACTTTACATAGGATCTTTGATAACGACTTGTATAACTATGTGGCATCAACATGTCAATTTTTTCATTAACTTGACATGTGACTATTTCCCTTAGGATACGTGTCAACACATCATTGGGTCTATATCTTTAAAAAGTCCACCTATGAATAACATTGCCAAATCCTTGTCTTCATGATGAATGCTATCATGCCACTTGGTAGCTCTATGGGATTTAAACATCCCCTTGTCATTAGCTTTTTATTATGAGCTGTTATATCCTTATCAAAACCCTTTATATCTTTCCACTTAGATAATAGATGGATTTTTGTATCTTACATATTTAATCTTTGCTAGGCTAGTGCCCTTCAACCATATGGCACCTCAATATTCATCCTGAGTTTTTTGATAAGTCACCTCTCATTCATGTCATTATTCTTGAAGCACAATCAAATCTATACCATTCATCCAGATCCAAAGAATCAAACTCCATTGGCCATTTATTATGGATTAAATTTGATGTCTACATGCATAAATTTTGATGTCCACATGAACGTCTTTGATGGGTGCATGACCATCAAATTCAAGACTCAATAGATAATCATCGAGATTATTAATTTTGACATTTTCATGCCCATCATTTAATGTCCACATGAACATTTTTGATGGGTACGATCATCAAATTTAAGCCTCAATAAATAGTTTCTACAACCTAAATTTTACATCCACATGCCCATCATTTGATGTTCACATGATCATTATTGATGTCCGTGTGACCATCAAATTTAAACTCAAATGTATAATGGATGAACTTAATTTTGACATCTATGTGAACATCAAATACATCCTCATAACTGTCACACTACTTGTTTAACTTTTTTGAAAACTTTATATCTTGAGTTATAAAAAACATGAAGGCACCAAACATGCAGAGATGTTCATGGCATCCAAAATATTTATGCTATGTGATCTTTTGACCATGAGACATTTTTCATACAAACTTAAAAATTAAAAAATACACTAACTAGTATATTTCTATGTTTGATTTAAGCTCTATTTAATATGTCATTATTCCAAGTTACACCATCGATCCCATTTGTATGGGTCAAGCATGGATCATCGATCTCTATATATAGGGCCCAGTATTTTTCCCCAAATTCTATCTGATTCCTAATAGGGTCCCCATAATGTAAACACTTTTCATGGTCTCACTCCTAGGGCTTTGTTTGAAACATTGGCATTCTATACACCATGGATTAGGATTTGTATGCTTCACCATATACCATCAATCGATGGGAACTTGATCAATTTTTAATCATTCCCCATGAGCTCAACACTTATGGAATTTGGGTGAATTTATTTAGATATTTTGGTCATAAGAACTTTTGGTCTTTAGGGCTTTTGTCTTTGACATTTTTATCTTATAAAAATTATTGGGGGATTTTTATTCTTGCTACTTCTAATTCTAGTCCTTTTGTTTATCAAGATAATTATTTTGGACATTTTATCTAGGATAATCTTAATAAAGTATTGAACTCTCTCAGACACTTCTCCTACAATAATTTAGTCTTCAACATTTTTGTCTTCATCATGACAATTATTTTAGACATTTTATTCAAAAAAAATTCCCTGAATAAACTTATCTTTGCATTTTTCTCAAAGAAATTAAACTTTACACTTTTATCGAAGGAATTTGTACTTTAAAATTTTGTCAAAGAAATTAGACCTTTGTTTTTTTTGTGCAGGAACAATTCCCAAAGGAAAAGTACCCTTCAAAATTTTTACCATGGATAAAAATGCCAAAACAAATGGACCTATGGATCTTTTTCCATGGACAAAAAGATTGAAACAAATAAGTCTTTAGCATTTCTACAGAACACTTTCCCCAAAACAAATAAGGATATTTCACATTAAGTAATTACCAAATTACACTTAGCCAATTTTACATGAACTTGACCTTTGAGTGAACATTTCAGGACACAAATTAGGCTAAGGACCTAGTCAATTTATACTCAACTTAGGCTAGAATTAGGCATTTTCACTTGATAAGGGCTCAATTACTTTAATGCAATTTTGGGTACTAACATAATATTCAATAAATTTCAATCCACACATATTATATGTGCATACCTTAAATATTAAAGGGTTTATATTTATTTTTTTGGGTTAAGGATATAAGTTCTGGGTTATTTCAAATATAGTAGGAAGTTGTTAAATCCTAATTTTATAAACTATTTCTTATTTTGAATTACCTCCATAACTTTAGAAATTAAAAATCCTATATAATAATTTGGAAATCCTTCTCATTTGTGAGTATTACTAAGTTTATTGAATATGTCAAATGATTATTTGAGTCATCATTTTGATGTTGTCATGGGTTTAGTTTCATAAACTCTCCCGCTCACCCATATGGACCCGATCATGAGAGTATGCTTTCACTTATAGGATAATATAGGTGAGCATGTCAGGTGGTTGATTCTTGATATATATATATATATATATATATATATATATATATATATATATATATATATATATATATATATATATATATATGTTTCCTCAGTTGTTCATGAATGGATCACATTTCCTTATGATCACTACAGTTGTATATAAAAATGAACAACTATTATTTATATGAAAAAAATACTCAGTTATATATATATATATATATATATATATATATATATATATATATATATATATAACTGAGTATTTTTTTCATATAAATAATATTTGTTCATTTTTATATACAACTGTAGTGATCATAAGGAAACATGATCCATTCATGATAGATTGGTTGATTTTTGCAGTGGATTATTAAAAAACTGCATTGATTTCAAACATTTACATGTGGCCTTTCCTTGTATAGTTTGGTAAGGAAAATAATGTTATTATATGAAATCGATATTGAGATGTTTAACCATAAATTTAATTTATGTGGGTGTGATATCATTGTATAAAAAAAAGTGATTGCATATTAAATTTAATGGAACTTAGTTTTGTTGTTTTAGCATATGGCTTTAATGGTTAGTAAATTGGTTGAGATTGAATGGAAATGTAATAAAATAGATTTATTTCATTTCTAATGGTTTATATATAAAGATATATTGTAAACATATTATTGAATTCAACATACCCCCATTTCTAAAAAAATGGGACCCTTGTCTTAAATTATGTAAATGTGTACCTTAAATTTGAAAATTCATCTAATCACAGTACCATTAGAGTGTTTTGTACTTTATATTTATTTTAAGATCATCCACACCTGGTTTGGTTGGTATATTTTTTCATAATTATTATTAAATCCTACCTAAAGTTGCTAACATTTGATCTTTATGTTTCAGGTTGTAGGTCCAATTGAATCCATTTGGTCTTGGGTTCCATTTATTAAAGTCAATTTTATATTTTACTAACCTTTGGTATGTTGAAAATCAAATTTAAGTCATGTTTAATCATCTTGAAAACCTCAATCAAATTACCCTAGCTTAAGTCCCTTTGAATCAAATTTAAATTTGGCAAGAACAATTTACATAGGAATGATTTCTCATGGCATGGACTTAGTTTAGTTTTTATCCTAAGGTTTAGTGGTGTTTATTAACATGACTAAACCTTAATCTAAAAATTTTATGTTTGGTATTTTCCTAGGCCCCCTTGGTCCCTTTTATTTCCACATGATCTAACTAAATAAAGGGTCCCTTTTACTATAGACTTAGCCTAAAATCCTTACCCTGAAGTTTATTATATTTATTAATAAAACAAACCTTATGATAGAAACTATATTATATTTTTTATTATTCATGAGGTCCCTTTATTATGTCTCAAAAATTAGATTAATGTTTTTTATAAGGTTTTGCTTGTGTTTATTAACATGAAATAAAACCATAGTCCAAAAACATTACACTAAGTTCTTTATTTTCTCAAGCACTAAATTAAATATCATTTTCATTCATAGGATCAATGATCAATGTTTTCTTGGATGAAAGAAATCAATGGTACATGATACAAGTTGAAAATTCAAATCCCCAACCCTAAGCTTAAGATTGAGCATATTAAAAAGATAAATGGTATGTGTTTGATCCAAGATAGATTGATCTAATGGTGTGTTTAAGTCAAAACTTCAACAAAGACTTAGGATAAGTGATAAAGTGACAAGTGTCACAATATCAACCAGAGAACACTTAGAAACCAATGTCATTTGACCTTATAGATCAAGATCCAATAGATCCCATTTATTTGGATGAAGATGATCTAATAGTGCATAAAAAACATTGAAAATTCAAAATCCCTAAGGAAGAATGCAAAGACAACACATGGCATATCCATGGGCCATAAATTAAATCTCAAGCATATTTCAAATATTGACATTATATAAATGAGCATATAAATTCTAATCAATTGTCCATAGAGAAGGAGGTATAATTAAATAGATCAACATTGATTGAGGGTGATTGATCTATGAAATCCAGATAAATAGTGAAAGACCAATGTTGGCATTTCAATAAAGCTTATAATGAATGTAGAACTAACAAGATTCATAACCATGAGTAATGTAGCAAGCAAATAATAGTGTTTGATTTCTTAGATTGAGATTGATAGTCTATGTTGATCTATGTAAGGATGATCTAATAATGTGAGATCAAGGTAGAATTTGCAAAAGGAAACGGTCACATTTTAAATATTAACAAGCAAAATACCATGAAAATGCCACAGGGATTCCACAGTGATGCCACATCAGAGCCACATAAGTATAATATGCAAAGTGGAAGATCTTGTATACCTAAGAAATGTAAGGGTATAATTATGTAGTCTAATTATGATCTAAGTAATGAATCTCATGCAAGTTTAGATAGTTACCACCATTAGAGAACTTTAAAAACCTTCAGGAAAGACCTGAAAAGTACACAAACCTTGACTCAACCTTGTGCTCATTATAATCAAACTAAGTTGAATTATCACTTTTACAAGGATAATTCAATCCAGAATTGGACTATAGACCACTAACAAGTAATATAGAGATGCCCTCAACCATGGCATCTTTAAAAAGTATTTCAAGGGAAGATATGGAGCTCTATCTGACTTTAGATACAAAAGAGAGGGTTTTCAAAGATGCATAATTTGATGCCACAAGAGATAATAATTGGTTGAGCTCATTTTGGAATATTGAAAACTAGCAACCCATCACAAGCGGAAAACATGTCTGTAAGGAGGCTCTATTACAATGATCAAAGGCATATTGTAATAAAAAAATTAGAAGAAACTACCATCTTGTCAATCCAAAAATATATACTCAAGGTATACGAGGACACCATAATTAAATTGTTTAATTCCTTAAAATTAGTTATAATTAGGCCTGAAGTAGTGAATAAATGAAGCATAATGACTACAGGCCATGTTGGCCAATGACAAGCATCAAGATACCAAGTTAATGATTTAATCAAGGACTTTGACTAAAAATCAAATCCCTAAGTTCAAGACAATCAACCTAACCCCCCTGAATATGGATATGGCTATGTTAATTGATAAAATCAAAGACTTGAGCAATCAGTCCAAGTAGATGGAGGACATTTCAAGTAACCTCAAACATCAAGAATAAAATTTTATATACATGTTGGATAGAATGATCAAGTAGTCCACCTCACTTATCTCTTTGAGCCTTATCACTGATAAGGAGTTCATGAATATGACTTCTCATTTCATGTATGAGATGAGGAACTAAGTTTAAGGGAAGGTAGGGGTTGAGGAGAAGATAAGAGATATTGGGAGAATTAAAAAATCTTTGAAGAGAGATAAGAAAGATCTTAGCAACCTAAGAGAGCAAGAAAAGAATTATTTATGAGACCCATAGTTGATCAACAAGCAACATCATAGAATGAAAATATTCTAAGGAAGACAAAAGGCTACAACAACACTAGGGTCAAAAATTTAGTTGGATTTGGAATATTTTTTTGTAAATATCATTGTATATTTTTGAAGTAGAATATTCTTTTGTAAAATCATGTGCAATTTATAAAGCACATTGCTTATAGGTAGTGCATTTTGTAAATTGTCTGATTCTAAAATGTGGTAGAAGGATAACTATCCTTGATTCTTATGCAATTATCATTGGATATGACTGATAGACATCCCTCATTGAGCCTTCTATAAAATCAGCATTATCATTTATAAAATGGAGGGAATTTTTAGATCCAAAAAACTATTTGTAACTTTTGAGTAAATTAATATAAGTAAGGAATTCTACAAATTTTATCCATATTTTCTTGTTTGAATTACTATCATGGTTTCTCTCTTATTTATTTGATTTTATCTTCATATTTGAATTGTTCTTATGAATTTTGGGTGTGCATATTTAAATGCAGAGTTGCTAATCTAGGCTAATTTTGGATTAGTTAAAAGTTCTTTGGTTTACTTCATTTTCTTTGCTCTTCTTGGATCTAGGCTAATGTTATTTACTTGCAGGGGTAAAATTATTAAAGTAAATCTTGTTCTTATTTACATATTTTCACACTTTCTTTAGATGTTTGACTAATGTGTGTTAGGATTTGAGCTTATGCTACTTCATGCTATAGATTGGTTAAATGCACATTCAAATCAAATTATAATTTTTTTGTAATGTTTAAAGCAAAGATAAAAAACACTTCTCTTTTATGCCCTGCCATTCCTTTTTCTCTTTATCCATCTTAGTTTAGTTTTAGCCTTAATTTTGAGTATATTTCACTTTAAATAGCATATATCATCTTCAAAATCAAAGATCAACTATTAATCCATGCTGGCTCCCAACCACCAAATAATATGAATTTTTGAAGTAATCAACCTATGATACCTCTATTCCACCAAGGATAATAGGATAATCATAAATAGCAACTTATGTAATGGATTCTTTGAGTTCATAAATGAGAAGTGTTTCTAAAACACTATATATTGACCTAGTGATACACATTTAGGTACCAACACATACATTATATGTTAGTAAATGGATAAATTAGTGTAGATATGGATTGAATGTAGAATTTTTACATTAACAATACTTAGAGATTTTTATTAAGACCCTTAATATTATTTGAGAAAATAGGAGGTCTATAACCTGGATAGTGAAACTTTACAAACCTATAAGTGAGAGGTTACTCCCACTCATAAGATTATAAGGGGATAAATGGATTAAATTATGATAATATTTCCATAGTACTTGAGTCACTACAAATTTAGATCCTCAAGAGAAGATACAGATACTTAAATTTTA
Organism: Torreya grandis; assembly: GCA_037957365.1. Lineage (NCBI taxonomy): Eukaryota > Viridiplantae > Streptophyta > Pinopsida > Cupressales > Taxaceae > Torreya > Torreya grandis. The sequence goes on from JARHVA010004651.1 coordinate 1,393,282, forward strand.
TATTATTTTTTTAAACAATATTATGAGATTCCTACCTAGAAGTTAATAAAATTATTTGATAAAGTTAGTTGGAAATGGGTCTAAATTTAGACATGTAGGTTATTATCTAATAGACTGCCAATTGGTTGTATATTGAACTAGTACTTAAATAAGACCATGACCTTAAAGAGATTGGAATATTATTTGAATGGAATCTAATAAGAGATATTGGAATGTATAATATATATACATATACTTTAAAATATTCATCAGTTTAGTTGGTTATTATATATTGTGTGTAGACACACATATGTTTTGTAGCATTCAAAAATTTAGTTGGTTATTATAAAATAAAGTTTATTTTGAAAATGATTGTATTTAAATCAAAATTATGTGACTATATATGAATATTATAAATAATAATAAATTAATCATGTTAAATAAAATTTTAATTTATGGTGCTCTTAAGTTAAATTCATGCATATTATTTTTTATTTTTTCCATTATGGATAGCATTGTGAGAATTATAGTATGTATGAATGTGTTTGAAATTATGACAATTATAGTTTTATTACTCTTATGTGGACTATTTTTTATTTGATATGGTTTTTATTATTATTTGTCCAACTTTTTAAGGCATGATTATTGATATATGGGTAGCCTATTTATGGTCACTTGTAATTAGTTAACAAGATGAGAAATGATAAAAGTGTGTATAGTAGAGAGTATGTATGACATGGACTATGACCTAAAATTTGGAAATTTGGTAATATTAAGTTGGATTTAAACCTCTCTAAAGTTGAATTTAAACCTATTTTGATATATAATAATTGATATTATTATGATTTGATGAGTTGTTTCATAAAATATCTATTGTACTATTATAATTTTGAAATTATTTTATTTAAATGGCTTAAATAGTAGTCGATATTGGTATGTGTGTTCATTCATTATTTATTACATTGTACTTAAGTGTTGGTTTTATTTATTGAATGTAGACAAAATGGTATACTATGGCATTATCTTATTGTATTGTTGTACCTTATACTAAAATGATGTATTATTATGCCATAAATTCTTAAATTAAGTACTATGTGTAATATTGTATTTTTTTCATCATTGGGAACCTTATACAAGTTAATTAAATAAGTGTGCATATGTTTAAATTAGTGAAGTTTATTTTAAAATTAGTAAATGTTGTATTTAGTTCCTTTTAACATGATCAAAACATATTTATGTATGTGAAATGTTGTATAAACTATAATATTACATTATTGGTACATTAAGAGGATAATTTAAAGTTATTTTATATTTTATCTTTAGAAAAAAATAGTATAAGTTTATAAACTAAAACCATTAGGGTCATAACACATGGCCTATGGATAGAGGTTAGACCAACATATTAGTCCATCTAAAATCTATATGTCCTCCATAACACTCATAAATACTAGTGAAATGTATGTGTGATATAATAAGAGAATTCTATCTACCAATCATGAGATAATTAATATATCATAATGATATAAAATAGATGTCTACTTATGCTTAGATATTGAATTTAGATTATATAATAATTTGAATGTTTTTTATTTTTATTAATTTTTTGTGTTTTTCTTAATTTTGAAACTTAAAGCAAAGGAGAGTAAGTAACCATGGGATTCAAATTATAATAAAGTTAATATATATAAACAATATACAACATGTATTGATATAAAGTATGTATTGAATATGATGGCATGGCCATGTATGAGCAAGATGCCCCAACTTTGTATGTGAAATTAATTTAAAACTATGTGGGAGATATAATGTATATGAGGAGGAGCTTTTGTACATCCTAATGTCATATATTTTACACATGTAAAATTATTTAACACACATGTATGAGCATTATAACATATAAATAAATATCTTACATGGATAAGTACTGTGTATACTAGAACTATGTATAATATCCAAAAATTGGATGTATTATGGATTTTCTTACTCAAATTATGGTTTGTATGTGTAAAACTATTACATGATAAAATATAATGGCTCAATATAATATATACATTAAATCTTGAAAGTTTCTAATCTATATTGTCTATGATGGAAAAATGTAGTTTGCTCTGTTTAGACTGTAAAAATAACAAGTTAAATATAAAAAGCTAGAAAGATAGGTAATTTTTTTGGACTATTTATATATTCAAGTAAAATTAAATAGGATATCCAAAAATGCCAAAAAATATAAGATCCAAGTGCTAAAATATTTATCAAATTTATCACATGTTGTATAAGATAAGAAGGCACAATAAAAAAGAGCTATGTATGGGATGCTTTTGGTGTGTCATATCTATAGATGATGCTTTTTGAAACCCTACAGTAAGAGATATTTATTGATCCTATATTAATTCAATGATTCTTTTGTTCTTATATTTATTATTTTTTTAAAATGTTTCAACTATTATGTATTATGTCTTATAATTCTATGCTAAGCACAATATGGTTTGTCTGCTTTATGAAAAATGCATGATGTTGATCGGTGTTTAGTAGTAGGAAATGCAATAAGCTCTTTATCTGACAACATGTCCAAAAATATTGTGGTTTTATCTATATGTTTCATTTATTTTAATAATGGTAAAACCTTTAAACCATATATTTTCACAATGTTCATTTAATTTTCCAAAAATTCAATATGAGAACTACTAGTACAAAAATAGTTACTTTATCATCTTTAGGCATACATAAAATATGTTTGCATTTTGAATATGACTAATATTTAGTGATTAATTTTGAATCATAATGGTATACCCATTAACCAATGGGTGTGAATAAATTATGACATAAATATTCATTTGAGGGGTTGAAATTTAGGTTTTTAGTTGATCATCTATCATATAAACCATGTTGGCTTCATCATCATCATCATCACTATCATAATAATATGAAATCTTACTATATTATATTTGTAAATTAACCAATAAAGAAAGATCATTAACAAACTTTTTTTGATCCAAATTAGTTTCATATAAAGTAGACATTGTTTTAGTTCCCAATTTTACATATAGAGATATAATTCTAAGTAATTTTAGTGAAAAATTATTCATTCCTTTGATATTTTGATTTGTCTATTTGATAATTTCAATATTATTAAAACTTTGATGTAATAAATGACTACTAAAAATGTTTACTCTAAAACCATCATAGTTAATACTCACTTTATTCCTTTATTTGTAATTATTATTTGAATAAAGAGTGGAAGATTTTATATAATTAAAAGTTGTGTTAGCAATTATTATTCATAAAAAGTGATAAATTTTTTAATATCCTAAACGGTGCTCATGATGGAATCAAAATCAATAGGTTTTTATTTTATTATTTTTAATAATAATTGAGTTTTATTCCTAATTAATAAATAGGTCTGAAGTAAAGTAAATTATTAAATAATGTGTAGTAATTAATCCATTGATTTATGTAAATATATTGTATTTTTACCTTTTCTAAAAATTGTAATAAATGAGAGAAAGTATGACTTAGGTTATTCTGAGCTATCTGATCTGAGATAGGGTTTGATAATTCAAGTATAGGACTAGGATAGTGTCAAAAATAGGTTCCTAAACTTTGTTTTCTAATTAGATAGGAGCACCAAAAGTGGGACACCCTATTGTTCAGTGTTGTCCTTTTTCAGTGCTATTTTCTAGGTGAGCTGAGTTTTTTGGGTTCTACTTGATAGGCCTGTGTTACCTTGTCAGTGAAATATCAAAGCTCAAAAGCATATAGAGCTTATTTTTCAGCTATTTTAATCTTAAAAATACCTAAGAGCTCTTTAATCTTGAACTTGAAAGGAAAATTTATGAAAGGGAGAGAAGGGGTTAGTGTGTAAATGATACGTTGGATGCACTTCACACCCCATGTGTGGGCATGCTACCTACATACCAATACTTTGAGGATAGATAAATAAAATGTAGTTCTCCCATTAAATGATTGGTAAAATTGCGTATGAAAATGAAAATAGATGAAAAATTGGGTATAATTTAGATGAATAGGGACTAGTGCAAGGGTTTGAATAGCCTTGGAATAATATTAGAAGGTTGTATGCTGAGAATAGGGAAAAGTGCTTTAGTATACTTGTTTGTATTCTTGCTTCTCTCTTGTAAATGAATGTTAACCCTTATAAATAGACTTTGAATGGGATTTTCTAAAGAACCTAATGATCATGGGTTAAATGAATTCATGTTAGGCTGATATAAATTAAAATAAATATTCAAGAAAATATGACCATTTGAACCAAATTTTTACTTGGAAAAAAACACTAAAAATAGAACACCCTAGTTTTCAATGCTTCTATCCAATTTAGGTGTTATTTCCTAGATGGAATGAAGATGGAATGAGACCTATGGGGATGGATTTGGGTCTGAAAGAGATATTTGGGTCTATAAGGGTTAAGTCCATAAGGCTGTGGATGATTGGGAATTGGTGAAAGAAAATCCTATAAGGGTTGTGTATGAAAGTAGGACTTATGGATTGGGTGTCATTAGCCACACTAAATTTTTAAAAAAATGCATTTTATAAGACTACATTCGCCCCACCCCTCCCCCCCCATTTTATTTTAGTGATGCTTTAAAGTGAAATACTAGGATAAAGGACAAAAATAGAAAGTGTACTTGAACTTACCTATAAAGGTGAAGCCCATGAAGCTTGTGTGATGCTGAGTAACGCTGGATAGTGCATAAAGATCACATTATTCAAGTGTGAATCTATAAATAAAGACAAAGAGTATATTATTTCTTATTATATGTGATATAAAATACGAAAATATAAAATTTGAGTAAAATAAAAAGGAAGAGAAAGGAATGAATAGACCTCATTAGGTATGAAAACCAATACAAAACTTGTGATCTTGAGTAAGGTTGAGTGTTTATAGATTATGTTGGATGTTGTTGTACTAAAATTTATATCATGAATGGAGTTGAGTCCTTAATTCAATAAAATGTGACTCAAGAATACAAATGATATCCCTTTGGCTCCATCATTGCCTACTCGCTAAAGCTATATGATCATGCATGTGATATTTGACATCTAGACTATGTGTTCAATCCCTCTAAATAGGTGGCTCAAGAATATAAAGGATGGAACTTTGGTTCCATCATTTCCCTATAAAGTGAAGCTATGAATTGATAATGATATATAATATATGTCATATGAGATGGCTCATCGAGCCCATGGATGCATTAAAAATCTGACAATGTGGCATGGATAGCCAAATGTATGATGGAAACTAGACCACTCTTGGCCATTTTGAAAGATGGAGGTTAGGCTTGCATGAAAGCCACTAAGAAATGGATGTAATATTCTTATGTGAAATACAACTCAAGAACTTGAGTACTCAAGAAGTTAAAAATATATGAAATTTCAACTTGAGAATGAGGCTAACCACCTCTAGATGGAATAAGGCATGAAACTACTAAGAATGCTTGGGTAATAAACTAAACAAAAAAATAAAAGAAGACCAATATGTCATGCACATTTTCCCCAATAACTGGTGTCTAGAACATGGATTTTAATTTGGAAGTTATGTCAACTTCTTAATCTAAAATTGGAATTGAGATTCATCATGACATGCATGATACCCCTATATCTAGATCCCCTAATAAAACTATACTAAAACTTTGCTTTTGACTAATCTGGATGTGCAAAAACTGTAGATGAATTGAAATTTTTACCTATTACTAGAAAACCTAGGTGTTTTTTTACCTAGACAAGAGTATTAAAATGAGAACACCATTATGTTTGGTGCTACTATCTATTTATATCACTATTATCCTACATTGAACCTAATTACTAATCTAAAATTGTCATTGTTTTTATGTTGTTTTGACTAGGTTGACCTCTAGATTCTGAACTAGGTGATTTGAATTATATTTTTTTAACTTCTAGGAGCTTTGATATCTATGAAAAAAACCCTATTTGTTTCCCCTTCTCTTGAGGGTAGGAATGATGAAAATGTAATGATTTACCTAAAAGAGATTCCTACAAGTGTGTTATGTTGCATAGATACATGATATAGTAATAATATTTGACAAGATATCTCTTGATATAGTAATGTTTGTATTGAGATATTTATTATATCAATAGGGGTATGCCTAGATAGATATAACAATGTAAAATCATGTGTAATGTACTAAACTAAAACTAGACATGTTAGATGTTAGTTGTTAGGTGTTAATTGTCAAAGAGGGATGGAGCATGATGTCCATCATGGTATCCAAGAAAGCAAGGTAAATTAATTATATGTATCATTACATAAAAAAAAGGAAATTTAATCAAACAAGAGTCATAAAAATCAAGAATAAAGAAGCATACAAGGTTGGCAAAGGGGCCATATAAACAAGGGAGATGGGCACGTGTCACTCAAACTAGAAATCAAGCATACAAGGCATATTCAAATTCCACATACATATACAATTTGAAACAAGAAAATATTGGCACAAGGGCCATAGGCACATAGAAGAGTACAAGGTACATTGGTAAATGTTCAAAGGTACACACACATGAATAGAAGCAAAGGACATTGGTAGATGTCCTAAGGCACACATAAAAAACAAAAACTAGAACTGGAAATGTTATCTCATCTAGATATGTAAAGTAAGAAAGGAAAGCATAAAATTTACAAAGGTACAATCACATATAACTAATCAAAGAAAGAGATGAAATTATGTAAGACATGTTAGTATAAGATTAGGTATATGTTAAGAGATACATAAGTGCTAGATACTAGTGAAATGTTGATATAGTAATCTATGTAATCTGGTAAGTAATGTAGATCAATATCAAAACTTAAAGTGTGTACTATAAGAGTTACATAACCTCAATGGTGTTGTCATGTAGAAGATGCCCCCACTAGGTAGAGTGAAGCAATCAAGTAGCTGGATGTCATTTCACACACTCAAAGAAGATAAAGTGAAGTATGGTAATGTAGATAAATTGACAAATAATAAGCATAGAGTATAAAATGTAAGTCCTAGCATGATATTATCAATGTAAAACATAGATGATGTATACAATTAAAATATATTTGGTGTTTTGAAATTTTGAATGGTTTTTGGATTTTAATATGAGCTATTTATAATCAAACATAAGGAGATTATGTATAATAAATACTAAGAAACTATGGGCAAGTAAGGCTGAGAAGGGATGATACTAATGGATGAGTCTAATGGGAGACTCCCTATCATGGTGTGTTATATCAAAAAATTAAATTATGCATGATTTTGATACACAAGGGAATTGATATGAATATGACTTTGGATATTCAAATTTATTTTTGGTATCTTATAAATCATAATAACCTATATTGTTCCACTTGGCATTATCATATTGATTTTGAACCAATGGAATGCTAGTGTTGATTTTTGTTTTATTTGTATATTTTCATTTGATGAACTATGCATGTGACTGATTTGCCTTAGGATGTTCAATGAATCCCACACCTTGTTGAGAAACATTATCAACTACTAGAATAGGATTAGTGATGCATTAAGCTTTATTTCCTAACCCTTGACCTTGATAATCAGAATTTTATAGATATTTTTGACCAAACCCATACTACTTTGAAAGTTGATCCTCATTTTGGAGATGTAGATTTGCATATTTTTTATGCTTTACATGTTCTTGTGGTATTTTTCCTTGCTCTAATTTTTTATTTTGATCCTCTTTTTTGATTTATGCTTTAATAACCACTTTTTTATTATTTTTGAATTTGACCCTTTGTGAATGTGTTCACGTGTCACTATGGATTTCTTACCTGATTTCCCTTGTATAGGGTCCTTATTAGTAATTATCTATTATATATGTTTTATTTTTTTTAGAGTAATGAATTTTTATTCCTAATTAATAAATAGGTCTGGATTAAATTATATAAATAAATAATATGCAATAATTAAGCCATTGATTTATGTAAATAGATTATATTTTTACCTTTTCTAGAAATAGTAATAAATGATAGAAAATCTGACTTAGCTTATTATGAGCTATTTGATATGAGACATGGTCTAAGAATTTAAGTATATAACTATAACAATGTCAGAAATATGTTCCTAAACTTCATTTTTTGATTGGATAAGAAAACTAGAAGTAGGACACCCTATTGTTTGGCACTGTAGTCCTCTTTTGATGCTATTGTCTAGGTGATATAATTTTTTTAGGTTATGCTCGGTAGGCCTATGTTACCCTATTAGTGAAATATCAAAGCTTCAAAGTTTTTAGAGTTTGATGTGCATCTATTTTAATCTTTAAAAGCCTTAACAACTCTTTGTGCTTGAACTTGAAATGAAAATTTGGTAAAGAGGGAGGAGTTAGTGTGTATAGGATACACTAGATGCACTTCACACCCCATGTGTGGGAATGCTACCTACATACCAATACCTGAGGAGGGATCAAGCTAATGTAGTTATTCTATTGAAGTCCTTAGTGTAATTGTGTATTAAAATGTAACTAGATGTGAAACTAGGTGTACTTTAGATGGCTAGGGATTGGTGCAAGGGTTTGAGTAAGATTGGAATAATATTGGATGGTTGTATGTAGAGAATACAAAAAAGTGCTTGAGTGTAATTTCTTGTATTACTAATTATCTTTTGTAAATGAGTGTTAACCCTTATAAATAGACTTTTAATCTAAGATAAAATGACCATTAGAACCTATTTTGCACTTGGACAATAAGGCCAAAAATAGGACACCCTAGGTTTTAGTGCTCTTGTCCAAGTTGGGCATTATTTTCCAAAGGGAATGAGACTTATGGGGATGGATATGGGCCTAAAAAAGCTACCTATATCTATAAGGGTTAAGTTTGAAAGGTAGTGGCTAAGTGGGAATCGATGAAATAAAATCCTATAAGGGTTTTTCAAGCAAGTAGGAGGACCTATGGATTGTGTTTCATTAGCCACACTAAAGTAGAAAAATTTCACATTTTATATGACTACATTTGCCCCCATTTATTCAAGTGATGTATCAAAGTGAAATACTAGGATACAGGAAAAGAATAGAAAGTGTACCTAAACATACCTATAAAGGTGAAGCCCATGAATCTTATCTGATGCTAATTAATGTTGGATAGTGCATAAAGACCACATTGTGAAAGTGTGAATATATGAAATGAAACAAAGAGTAGATTAGTTCTTATTATGTGATATATAAAAATAACATACAAAGCTTGAGTAAAATAAAAGGGAATAGAAAGGAATGAATACACCTCACTAGGTACATGAACTAATACAAAAGTCATTGTGATCCTGAGTAAGGATGATTAATGTTGGATTGTGTTAGATGGTGCTCTACCAAAAGTTATATCATGAATGGAGTTGAGTGCTTAATTCCATAGAAAGTGGCTCAAGAATATAAAGGTTGTCCCTTTGGATCCATCATCACATACTGAGTGAAGATAGATAATCATTCATGTGATAATTGATGTCTAGACTATGTGTCCAATCCCTTTGAATAGGTGGCTCAAGAATACAAAGTCTATCCCTTTAGCTCCATTATTTCTCCATGTAGTGAAGATATGAGGTGATATCAGTATAAATTATATGTCATATGAGATGGATCATGGAGCCCATGGATGCTCTAAAAATCTAATAATGTGACGTGGATATCCGAATGTATGCTAGAAACTAGGCCACTTTTGGCCATTTTAAAATATGGAAGTTAGGCTTGTATGAAAGCCACTCCAAAATTAATTCAATATGCTTATGTGAAATTCAACATAGGAACTCAAGTACTCAGGAAGTTAAAATTTTATGAAATTTCAACTTGAAAATGATGTCAACCACCTATAGATGGAGTAAGACACACAACTATTAAGAATACCTGGGTAATAAAATAAACTCAAAAATAAAAGAAGACTATTGTGCTACATACATTACCCCCAATCACTAGTGTTTGGAACATGGATTCTAATTTTCAAGTTATGTCAACTATCTAATATAAAACTATAAGTGAGATCCATCATGGCATGCATGATAACCCTCTATATCTAGATTCTTTGAGGAAATATACTAAAACTAATGATTTTGACATATCGAGATGTGAAAAAACTATAGCTGAGCTTAAAAATTTGTCTATTACTAGAAAAATTAGGTGTTTTTATACTTAGATAACATTTTAAAAATGAGTACACCCTTGTGTTTGGTGTTACTATCTATTTCTGGTGCTATTGTCCTATGCTAAAACTAGTTGTTGATCTAGAATTGTCACTATTTTTCAATTATGTTTTGACTAGTTTGACCATTAGATTGTGAACTGGGTGATCTAAATGCATCTATTTCAACTACTAAGAGATTTTATCTCTATGATAAAATCCTTTTTTGTATCCCCCTCTTCTAAGGGTAGAAATGATGAACCTATAATGACTGCCCTCAGAAGAAAAGAGTTCTGTAAGTGTGTAATGCTACATAAATACATGATATAAAAATGATATTTGACAAGATATCTCTAGATATAACAATGTTTATATTGATATATTTGTTAGATCAATAGGGGTATGGCTAAATAGATATAACAATTTAAAATCATATATAATGTACTAAATTATATCTAGAAATGTTAGATGTTAGTTGTTAGTTTTTAGTTGTCACAGAGGGATGGATCATGATGTCCATCATTGTACCTAAGAAGTCAAGGTAAATGCATGATGTGGATCATGATATTGGAAAAAAGGAAAAATAATCAATCAACAAGCATACAAAGCAAAAATAAATAATCAAGAAGTATACAAGGTTGGCCAAAGGACCACACAAATAAGGGACATGGGCACATGTCACTCAAACTAGAAAGAAGTATATAAGTCATGTTTAAATTCCACATACACATACAATTTGAAAAAATAATATATTTTCATGAGGGCCACATGCACATAGAATAGTAAAGTGAGGGACATTGGAAAATTTACAAAGGTACACACACATGAATAGAAGAAAAGGAAATTCGTAGATGTCTTGAAGTACACATAAGAAACAAAAACTAAAAATGGAAATGTTATCTCATCTAGCTATGTAAAGTAAGAAAGTAAAGCATGTAAAAATTTAAAAGGTTCAACCACAACTAACTAATAAAATCAAGAGGTGAAAGAATGCAAGACATGTTAGTATAAGACTAGGTATATGCTAAGACATACACAAGTGCTAGATACTAGTGAAATGTTGATATAGTAATCTATGTAATCTAGTAAGAAATGTAGATCAATATCATAACACAGAGTGTGTATTTTAAGATTTAAACAACCTTAATGGTGTTGTCATGTAGAAGATTCCTCCATTGGGTAGACTGAAGCAATCAAGTAACTAGATGTCATTGCACACACTCAAAGAAGATCAAGTGAAGCATGGTAATGTAGATAAATTGACACACAATAAGCATAGAATAGAAAATGTAAGTCCTAAAATGATATTAGTAATGTAAAACATGGATGATGTATACAATTGAAAATTTTTTGGTGTTTTTACATTTTTAATGGTTTTTGGATTTTAATATGAGTTATGTATAATTAAATATAAGGAGATTATGTACAAGAAATATTGAGAAACTATGTGTAAGGCTGAGAAGGGATGATACTAATGGATGAGTCTCATGGGAAACTCTCTAGAATGTTGTCTTGTATCAAGAATAAGGATCATGCATTATTGTGAAGCATGATGGAAATGATGAGACTATGATTTTGAAAGCTGCATACATTGTAAATGCTCTAAAATATATTTAGTGGAGTTGGGGTTCCCTTGTAACTTTGAGAAGTGGATGCAATTATAGTGATCTTAAGGACCCATCAAGTAGTCTAAGAACATCTCTGAACATGTGCTCTATGTGTATATACATGAGATCTCAATGAGACTACCCTGGGTGTGAATATGGTAGCTAAAAGCTATCTAGAATCCTAAATCTATGTAGGTGTATTAACTCTCTATGTTGGTAATGAAGGTCCCAACTATGACTGAATTTTGACTGGAATAAGAACTATAATAGGTAGAGGACCTGAAACTAGATGATAAGGGGTGTTAAATTTAGTGACAAATCTATAACCATGGGTTTAATCAACCTACTTATAGTCATAAACTTGGGTGATAACATGTGCTACATAATCTACTATAGGCATCGAGCTGATATTAGGTGCAAGATAAAAGTTAGATGGACCAAGTTTGAAGATAGGTGGGATAGATAGAAACATTAGTGTTTACTTATGTTTAGTAGTGATAGGGAGATACTTAAAAGTAGCTAAATATTTAAATACATCTAAGTAGAAACCATGTATAGCAATATGTTTATAAAAAACATTCCACATGATAGATAGCAAACAAGGGATAGGGAGCATGGAATTGTGCATTAATGTATATAAAACTTTAACTTGAATCATGACATTTCTTATATGTTTTGCAAGATAGTATTGAAAATTTTTCCACATGAGAGATAGAGAGCAAGTGATAGAAATCATGCATTTTTGCATGAATGTATAAGAAACTTTGGCATGTGCTATGAAATTTCTAATGTGTTTAGCATGATAATATTGAAAAAAAATCCACATGAGGAATAGAAAGAAAAGGATAGAGAAAATGAATTTTTGCATAAAGACATATAAACCTTTAACATGTAACATAACATTTGGAATGTTTTTAGCAAAATGGAGTTGGTAATTATTCCATATTAGAAAAATAGAATATACAAAAATAATTTTGAAATCTTGTGTAATTTTTGCAATGAATTTTGTAATATCATCCCATATAATGAAGCATAAACATGAAATGCAAAGGATGAATCTGTGTACTAACATATGATAGACTTCATCATTCATATACATGATAGGGCCCATTATTGTTTATTTATTATTTGTAATAAATGTAAGAAAATATTGTGCATAAATGAGAAACATGTTTGAAATTTGATTATGGATGTAAGGTGATACCTCAAGAAGCAAATAGATGCTAGTATATGCAACAAGGGATTTGATAAGAATATTTTTACAAAATATTATGAATTTTTGAAATTGATATTGAATTTTTGAGTTAATTATGCAAGTAATAATTCATAAATTTATGGCAAAGTGCTTGATTTAATGGTACCTAGTAGATGCAACTAGGGTTTTGAGAAAAATATTTTTTTGAAAATTACTATGAATATTTCAAATTTGAAGTGATTTTTATTATTTTAATATGCAACTAAAAATTTAGAAATTAATGTGAAAAATCAGCTAGGATTTTACCCTAGGGTTTCTAGAGTTTTTATACGAAATTCAAAGTTAGGTTCACAAAATATTTTACTATTTTTTAAAATAATGGATTTTTATTCATAATTAATAAATAGGTCTAGAGTAAAGTAAATTAGTAAATAATGTGCAATAATTAAGCCACTAATTTATGTAAATAAATTGTATTTTTACCTTTTCTAAAAATAGTAATAAATGAGATAAAATATGACTTAGCTTATTATGAGTTGTTTGATCTGAGATAGGGTCTAAGAATTTAAGTACAAGATTGGGAAATTGTTGGAAATAGGTTCTTAAACTTCATTTTATGATTGAAAAGGAGTGCTAAAAGTGGGACACCCTATTATTTGGCACTATATTCCTTTTTGGCAATGTTGTCCAAGTGATTTGTGTTTTCTAGGTTCTGCTCGGTATGCCTATGTTACCCTGTTAAAGAAATATGGAAGCCTAAAAATTTGTGGAGCTCACTGTACATATTTTTTAATATTCAAAATCCTTAGGAGATCTTTGTGCTTGAATTTGAAAGGAAAATTTGGGAAAGAGAGAGAAGGGTTTAGTGTGTAAATGATACGTTGGATATAGTTCACAGCCTATGTGTGGGCATGATACCTATATACCAATACTCTGAGGAAGGATCAACCTAAGGTGGTCCTCCCATTGAAGTGCTTGGTGCAATTATGTATGAAAATCCAACTAGATGAAAAACTAGGTGTACTTTAGATTGCTAGGGAGTAGTGTAAGGGTTTTAATAGGCTTGGAATAATATTGGAAGATTGTATGCAGAGAATAGGGAAAATTTCTTCAATGTACTTGATTGTATTCTTTTCTCTCTCTTGTAAATGAGTGTCAGCCCTTCCAAATGGACTTTGAATTCCTTTTATAAGGAAATTAATGATCATAGGCTAAATGAATTCACATTAGGCTAACATGAATTAGGATAAGGATCACGGGCAAAAAATAATTTTGAAATTTTGTGAATTAATGGCAATAAATTTTGTAATATCATCCCATATAATGAAACATAAACATGAAATTCAAAGGATAAAACTTTGTAATAACATATGATAAACTTTGTCATTCATTTATAAGACCCATTATGGTTTCCTTTTTATTTGCAAGAAATATAAGAAAAATTGTACATAAGTGAGAATCATTTTTTCAATTTGATTATGGATGTAAGGTGATACCTCAAGAATCAATTAGGTGCTAGTACATCCAACTAGGGATGTAATAATGATAATTTTGCAAAATACTATGAATTTTTGAAATTGAAGTTGAATTTCTGATTTAAGTATGTAAGTAAAAATTCAAAAAATTATGGGAAAGTATTTGATTTAATGGGACCTAGTAGATTCAACTAGGGTTTTGAGGAAACATTTTTAAAAAAATTACTATGAATTTTTGAAATTTGAAGTAATTTTCTAATTTTAATATTTAACTAAAATTTCAAAAAAATGATTGGAAAATTACTGGAAGTTAGTTGATGTAATTAGGGTTTGAAAAAAAATTATTTTTAAAATTATTATTGAATTTGAGAATTTGAATCAAATTTTTGATTTAGATTATCAAGAAAAAAAATTAGGAAATTATTGAATTAATATTAAAAAATTATTGGAACCTAGTGTATGCAACTAGTGTTTGAAATAAATTTATTTTAAAATTTACTACAAAATTTTAAAATTTTAAGAGGAATTTTTTATTTTAATATTCAATAAAAAATTAAAAAATTAATGTGAAAAATCAGATAGGAATTTACACTAGGGTTTTTATGCAAAATTTAGAGTAAGTCAGGTTCTCTAAATGTTTTATTATTATTTAGAATAATGAATTTTTATTCTTAATTAATAAATAGGTCTAAAGTAAAGGAAATAATTAAATAATGTGAAATAATTAAGACACTAATTTATATAAATATATTGTATTTTTACCTTTTCAAAAAATAGTAATAAATGAGATAAAATATGACTTATCTTATTTTGAGCTATCTGAACTGAGATAAGATTAGGATAGTGTCAAAAATAGATTCCTATACTTCATTTTTTGATTGGATAGGAGCATCAAAAGTGGGATACTGTATTATGTAGTGATGTGGTCCTTTTTTGGTGATGTTGTCTAGGTGATCTGAGTTTTTAAGGTTCTACTTGATAGGCCTGTGTTACCCTGTCAGTGAAATATTGAATCCTAAAAGTATACAAAGCTCACTATGCATATGTTTTAATCTTCAAAATCCCTAGGAGTTATTTATGTTTGAACTTTAAAGGAAAATTTGGTAAAGAGAGAAAATGGGTTAGTGTGTAAAGGATACATTGGATGCACTTCACACCCTATGTGTGGGCATGTTTCCTACATACTAATACTCTGAGGAGGGATCAAGCTAATCTAGTTCTCCCATTCAAGTGCATAGTGAAATTATGTATGAAAATGCAACTAGATACGAAATTAGGTGTACTCTAGATGGATAGGGACTATTGTAAGGGTTTGAATATTATTGGAATAATATTGGAAGGTTTTGTGTAGAGAATAGGGAAAAGTGCTTGAGTGTACTTGCTTGTATTCTTTCTTCTCTCTTATAAATGAGTGTCAACACTTCTAAATATACATTGAATGGAATTTTATAGGGAATATAATGATCATGGTTTAAATTAATTCATGTTAGGATAACATGAATTAAGATAAGGATTTGGTAAAATATGATCGTTTGAACCAAATTTGTACTTAGACAATAGTGCCAAAAATAGGATACCCTAGGTTTTAGCACTCATGTCTAAGTTGGGCATTGTTGTCCAAAGGGAATGAGACCTAGGGGATGGATCTAGGTCTAAAAGAGCTACCTATCTCTATAAGGGTTAAGTCTGAAAGGTTGTGGATGACTAGGAATCAGTGAAATAAAATCCTATAAGGGTTGTGTAAGAAAGTATGAGGACCTATGGATTGGGTGTCATTAGCCACACTAAAGCAACCAAATTTAACATTTTATATGATTAAATTTTTATATCATTATAAATAGTATTATCTCATAATGTAACATATAAAATATATTAAAAGACTAATTAACTCTTTAATAATTTGAAAATATAAATTTTACTATTGGTATTTTATTTGTTGATCCATGATATCATACCATTTAGTTGATTTTATTGCCTTATGAGAGGTGGAGGTAGTTGAGGATGAATATGTTGCATTTTCCCTTGATGTTTTATCCTAACTCTTTAGTTATTAATAGCATGGACTATATAATCCAATGTAAACCTTAAGTGAATAATGGGATTATGATGTTAGCTTTTAAAACCTTGATTCCTAAGAGGAGGAGCAATGAAATGAGTCATAGAATCATTTTAAAATCTCATAATATCTTGTAAAATATATGATTGATTGTTTAAAAAATAAAAAATATTTATTAATTAAGGTTTTAAAGTAAGCCTTATATCATATTGGTTGTATAACTACTCTTGTTTCCATGTCATACTTGACTTCACAAAGATTTTCATTAACGATGTTTTGTCTTAACATGTTATTTTATTCATTGTATTACATGATTGTTAATTATATCCATCATTAATAGAAGTCAACATGTAATGAGAACTAGGAAACCTTGAATCAAAAAGTGCTCTTCTCATATAGTCATAGATTCTTTAGAAATTGAAAATCAAGTAATAAAAAACTAAAGTTTAAGTCTTAGAAAAAGGTTAAAAAATGTCAAGAGATTAGGATATTCCCATGAAATATAAGGTAAAAATAAAGTATTTAAAGTGTAAAATATTAGATATCATGTCAAAATAAAGTGATTTTGGTGTCAACTATTAAATCTAAGGTCAAACAAAAGTTTATTTATTTTCAAATGCTCAGCAATATATTTAAACCCCAAGATAAAAAAATTGAAGAAATGCATGAATAAAATTTGTAGCTTCACCAATATTTTGTATCATAATTTGGAGGTATTTTTTATATTAACTTTTATTAATATAAAGTGAATATAAATATATAAAATAATTAAAAATGGCTTTTAACTAGTAGAATGAAACTAAAGTATTGAAAAGGATGAAGCGCAAATGAAGGAAATAAAGAAAAATATGAAAATATAAATATAAATTTGTTATTTTATGTCAATATGTTGAATATTTGTGACTAAAATATGTTTGGAAATGATCAACTCAAATTAATCATGCATGTGTAATAGGAACTATGACCACATCTACTCAAAGTCAAAATTGACTAGAAGGGGACATGATTGACTAACACTATGTTTATCTATGGTTCATCATTATCATCCATGTAAAATTATGAACATTAGGGCACACTCACCTGTGTCTATTTTAAACATACCCATGTGAAAAAAATTTCCCACTATATATTTGCATATCAAATGAAAATTATTGTAAACAACACACCCCATTTTCAAAATTTAAATTAGGACCTACTTTGAGCTCAAAATTCCATGTTCATGTCTTGTTGTGAAAGGAATCAATCTAAATATAAATAATGTTTTTGTTATCTCATGTCTAATTATAAATTAAGTTTATTGTTAAATTTTTATTATAAGTCCTTGATTTCCAAATCAAAGGGTTATCTAAATGAAGTCTTGATTTGATTATAGACTACCTATGTTATTTGAGTGTTTCCTAAGTTGATATATCAATTTGATTTATGTTTTAGTATAAATATCTAATTGGTATTTTTTTTATTGAAATTATTTTATGCACCTTTTTAGATTTTAATTATATGATGTTCATCAAACTCATGTTTTAAATTTATGGAATAACCTTACTAATATGTTATTTTATAAGGTTTCCCTTATCATTTTTACGTTGTACTAAATTCATAGGGTAAATTTGTTAACTCATGCTT
Source organism: Torreya grandis (assembly GCA_037957365.1). Classification (NCBI taxonomy): domain Eukaryota; kingdom Viridiplantae; phylum Streptophyta; class Pinopsida; order Cupressales; family Taxaceae; genus Torreya; species Torreya grandis. Next base: position 1,411,328 of record JARHVA010004651.1, read on the forward strand.
GATATCACTTGGAATGATTCTTAATACTTACTCATTTTGAGGCTAATTATATTTATAGAAAAAAATCTCTTGGGTACACATCTCTTTTATGCCTAAATATTCATAAAATGTAACAGTGTTTATGTAATTTTATTTTGGATAATCCATGAAGTCCCCTAAGAATCTAGATGAGCAAGGACCATCCATGTGTCAAAATCCCACTTATCCATGATCTTCACACAATGGAATTTTTTCTAAGAACTGGAGATCATCAACATAAAAATATTATACCACATGTCATGATCTATCTCATTCATAACTGATATGAGTAGGAACAACTTACAAATTACCCTAGTCATATGTATATGTGAAGACCATCATCTCATTCATATACTCCCCATATAGAAAAATGACTAAGGTAAGACTCTTCAAGCATATGAATCAATGGGATCAAGCCATGTATCTTCATCTCATTTAGCCATTTTTATCAGCTCAAAAGGTTAAGTCTTAGATTCCCTTGAGCATCTAGATGAACAAGGATTGTCCACATGTCATAAAATCACTCATGCATGACCTACACATAATAGATCCTATTTTAATAATATAGGATCAGATAAATAAGGAATATTATTACATGTATCACTTTTTTATATTTAGTTGAAATAATTAGGAATAACTTATAGAGTCCCCTAGTCTTCTAGATAAGGGAGGAACATTAATGTGACATGATCTCTCTCACCCCAACTTGTTAAATAGTTGTACACAATCAGATACCAAAGACCATTTAGATAAGAGAGGTCTATCCATGTGGTATCATTCCATTAATTCCTAGCCTTCATACATAATGAAGGATAATATAGAGACCATGACCAAGTAAATAAGTGATATCATTCCACATGTTAACATTTCACTTACTCACAAGCAAAGATGCACAAGGTTTAAAAAAGAAACTCATTTAATACTTGAAAGGATGAGAGAAAGCCATGTGTCACACTTTAGATAAATTAATGTAGATAAAGGAAACGGATTTTTAATTGTACAATAAATAGACAGGTGGAATAATGAATGACTAATGAGGTGACTAATTAGCCAAAATCAGTGATTTATTACCTTGTGTCTCCCTCTAATCATAACAAGTTAAATACATGAAAGTGGGTTCCTAAATCATTATATTAAGACATATATAATTTTTTTAAATTATTAGAGAGTTAATAATAATGGAAAAACACCATGTGGCTAGTCCTATAACCTTTCATAGTACCAAAAAGGATAAATAGGTGTGTTCTCTTCACACTCCCTACACCTGAGAGCTCTAACATAAGCTATATTTTTAGGGCCATTTGTTAACTTAAAATTTTTTAACTAAGGAACCAAACTTTTTGATCAATCATTGAAATCTAAGCAGCACCTACAAAAATACCTAGGAAGTGGTCAACCTCATACTTCTCAACGAACCCTTAGTGGGACCTAGGATTCTTTCTATTTGAATGAGGAATCTTCTAACATAATTTTGTTAAATTGTTATAGGCCATGATGACCACTATTGGGATTTGATGCTCTTTAGAGGTATGTCTCTTATATTTTCTTATAATTAATCTTATTCAATATGTTGTAAATGTTGAATTTATTTTAAACAAAAACTATCATATTAATGCTAACTTGGCTTTATTGTGTACAATAATAGATGAGGACATTCTGATTATTGAGAAATTAGTTTTTCCATTTATTCATATAGTTTCTATTTTTTTCCATACCCTCTTTACCCTTTTATGATTTTTATATCAAGTGATCATTTCCCCCTTTTTAGAAACTATAAAGTGAAAAAAGTTAGAGATTAGAGTTTTAATCTATTGAAATCAGTTTTATTAGAAGTGTATAAGCTCTATGTAAGTGAGAAAATAGGTATTTGATCTCTAGTGGTAGCACTTCATCTATTTTATATTTATTTGAATAATGATATTTAATGGATCCTAATACCTACAATGTGTTACCTATATTATATCATCACCAATCCTAAAATTAGAGGATATAAGTCCCCCAATTGTTCCTTGAGATTATTTAGTGCATATAACCTAATAGATGTACTTGGGATAATGATATATTGGACTATACAATAGCTAGTGATATAAGGAGGGCCTGAGTAGAGTATTTTAGACTCATCATTGGTTTTTAAAAAAATTCCCATAATTTATACTTTCCCAACCTATTGCATGCCTAAAAGCCAAAATAATAGTTAGAGAGAGAAGGAGGGAACCCCTTCTCACCAATTAACAAAGCTTTTAACTACTATCCAACTTAATAATAACCTAGATCCTATATATAAATCACTAGATCTTGATTTGGTCTTAGATTATCTATAATATCGTGATTGTAATTCCTTAAGATAACTAGAACAACTAGAGGGAGACTAAGACCTTTGGTTACACATATAGGCTCATCCTCCTAATCTAACCCAAGAAAAAAATTGGCCTATGGCATGGTTGGTCATTTATACCATTGAAATCCTTGAAGTTGTCCATGACCCACCCAATAAACCAAAAAATGCATCTCATGATTCATGACAAGTGTGGGACATACTGATGAAGAACATGTGACCTCATAAAAGATTTTTCTGAATATTTTAAATGTAGAACATGAGGACATTGCCTATATAATTTTACCATTCACTATGATGGACATGGCATATGATTGGCTCCTAAAATTTCTTGTAATATAGACTATAATATGGGACCAATTTAGTAACATGTTCCTCACCCAACATAGGCAAGTCATTAACCCAATCATGTTATGCCAACAATTCATTTCCATCAAAAGAGAGCCAAATGTGCCCATTATAAATTTTAATGATAATTTTTAGAATATATATAGCTAAATAACTATGTTGTACATACTAGGTGCCTAGTTGGCCATCAAAATATACAAAAGTGGACTAGACCCTTGAACTACTATGTTACTATGTAGAGACCCTTGAGTTGTGGATTTGGCCCTAGCCTATGGTGAGTCTATCAAGGTAGATAAATAATTGAATATTCAAGGTCTATTATCACCATACATACAAAATATATATCCTAATATGCATTCATTGTACCCCCTCTTCAACACTAGCCAAAATATACCTTTACTACAACCTGTTCTAATGAAAAACTAGCTTCCTTTGATACATGCTACACCCTATCATCCCTTATGATTCCTCAGCCTAATAAATAATTAATTACCAACTCAATCTCATAGTTAAATATCATTCCATGTTTTGAAAATTTTCCAAATTATTCCTTAGGAATCCACCAAGAATGAGTTGGATGTTATACAATGCATGATATAGAAGATTAGTAATGACTTCTTTGACATGCAAAGACATCTTGGAAATAATTGTTGTAATATTTAAAATATTAAATTCACCTATCATAGATATAATCATACCAATAAATATTTTAATAACCAATAGATCCCTTACCAAATAAACTACTGCGGATAAACATTTATGAGTTGGCCTTACCAAATTGGTGTCATGTGCACAACATAGCCCAACATAGTGAGTTAGACTATATATAATTCTAAAGAAACTTTGACATCTTACAAATGTAAATGGAATAATATGAAGTGGTCCTAAACTACCATAATGTCAATATGTAGGTTAAGGCATCTAAAATTTTTAGTTCCATAAGTACCGTCATGGTGTTAGAAACCTTGGATTTATATAGCCAAGAGGATAATGAAACAGAGGAGGCCATCAATGAGGTCTGTGTTTTTGGTAATTCTAATAGATAAACTATGTTACTTGGAATAAAACATATTAATAACTTATTACCACATACATCGATCCAAATAATGGTGCAACTTCTCCTAATCTAAGATCAAGAAATGACCCTCCACCTCCAAAGCTTAATAATCCTAAGTCCCCTAAAGAGACCTATGCCACTCTTAGAAAAACTAGGTACAAAATAGTAGAGGACATTAAAACTATCAATTCAAAAATCATTTTACTTGAGATTTCCAAGATCAGCAAGTAAATATATATAATCCTAAATTCTTTGATAGATAAACCAATTCATCCTAATCACAAGCCTATACACACTAATGTGTTGATACATAATAACAAGGTTAAGGTACCCTCTTTCTTCCTTATTATTAAGTTGTATAGGAAGAACCTTCAAAACTATCTAGTTGAATAGTGAGCCTCTAAATGTGTCATGTATACTAGGATTTAACAAAAATTAGGGTTAATACATATTAAGTCATACAAGATAGTGGGTTTTCTAGATAATTATAAGGTCAAGGTGATAGGAGAAATCTAGAATGTGCATATTAAGTTAGTATTTTGAGCCCGTAGTCCAACATTTTATGGTAATCTAAGTGGTGGAGATCTTTTAGGCTTATAGGGTGATACTTAATAGGGATTGGTCCAAAATCTTGAATGGATACATGGATACTAACTTTTCACATATGTGGTTGCCTTGGAGAGGCATGTCCAATCAAATCCATGTTGAAAAATTACCTATAATTAAATATATAATCATAGAATATAATGCGTTCAATAAAATGGTGAATCTAGTATCCTATGACATGGGTTTTTATACTTTGTTTATAAAATGTGTTGAAAAATAAGCTAATAAAGACCCTAAATTTGTAGATCTATGGTCCTTTTACTATGATTAGGCCCATTATATCCATGGTTCTAGAGTAGGAATTATTTTGATTGATTATTAGTGAAATGACACCTAAATACTTATAGAGCATAATTGCATTGAACCAATAACCTAATTAAATAAGAATCCTTGATCTTAGGACTATAGTTTACATTGAAACATAGAGTCAAAAGATTAAAACTATTTTTGGATTATGAACTAGAAGTGAAGAAAGTTAAAAGAAAATTCCAATATAAGTTGTCTTATTTGAGAAATTATAGGCATAGGCTATGCAATTTTTTAGAATATTTATTGATTTCAATGCCATCACCATTCCCAAAGAAGAAAAATACATTGATAATTCATTAACTACCTTTGATGTAAATATGACATCCCTAAATGACATATGACTACAAATAATTTTAGTAGAGATCATCCCATATCCTTCAATCCTACATAATGTAATGAAATTACATGTCTTTGAGGATGAATACCACATTTTATAATTACTTAATAACTTTAGAGTATTTAAGACCCATGTTATATATCAGGTATAGAGAGATGATCTCAAAGAGGGGGACTATGACCAAGATGGTATCATGGACTTATAAGATAATTGATTCCTGAATGGAATGATCTCCTTTAAAAGAATATTCAACCTTGATAATTCTACACAAAAACATGAGAGACATATACACCTAGATCAAAGGTTTAAGAAGATTAATTTGGGGTCACTAGACCAACCTTGATATGTCAATATTCACCCAAATTTCATCCCAACTAATATCAAACAACTCAAAAGGTAATTTCTATTGTAAACATTATATTTCTTGGACTTATGGAGACCTTAAATAATTCAATCTAAGTGTAATCACACACAATATCCCACTCAAGTATAACCATAAACATTATAGATAGAGGTAGTGACCTAAGAACCCAATCCTAGAGCCATTTATCTAAAATGAGGTTCATATTATCCTCTTAATTGGGTTTATCTTCCTAGTCCATCACTCTACATGGGTGGTTAACTTGGTGATAGCTCTAAAAAACAATGGATAAATGCAACTATGTCTCAATTTTATAAATCTAAATTGAGATTCTAAAAATTATAACTACCCTTTATGATTATTATATGAGATGACTCAAATGGTCAGTGGATCTTAGATGATATTCTTCTTGAATGGATTTTTGGGATATAATCAAGTTCTAGTCAATCTTGAAGACCAAACAAAAAATATATTTACAACAAAGTGCATCACCTTCGCATATAAGAGGATATGATTTTGCTTCATCAATGTCAGAGCCACCTTTAAGAGAGACATGGAATTTTATTTTGGAGGTATAATTGGTAAATGCATAATTATTTATATGGATGACATGAATATTTTTAAAAATGTATATCTAAGCATATTTATCATATTTAAAAAATATTTTAAAGGTACAGAAGGTATGGTATCTTGATTAACCCAAATAAGATCATCTTTGGCATCATTGAAGGGCCTTAGTCATGTCATCATCAAGGAATGTATTTATAGTGACCCTAAATGTGCCAATGTAATTTATAGCATACCTCTTCCTAATAGTAAGAAAAAACTTAAATTATTTCTTTGTTAAGATCAAATTCATATGCAAATTCATATATGGTTTTGTTAAGACTAGAAAACCTTTGAATGGAATGTTGAAACATAAAAAAATGGTGGAATGGACTTATATAGATAGGAAATACTTAAAATATAATAAGTAAACCTTCATGAAATAAATGATCTTAATCATCTTAGATTACACAAAAGACTTCTACCATTATTCCTCTATATCAAAGCACACCATAGATGCAGTGCTCACTTGAAATCTAGATGAATATGAATACCTAATTGTCTACATAAGCAAAAACTTGAACAATGCATAACTAAAGTATTATACCTTATAAAATAATTCTTATGCCTTAGTCAAGGATATTAATACATTCATGTACTACATTATCATAAATAAGGTGCATGCCATTATCCCATAGCCAATCATAAAACTCATGTTTGTACATAATGGGGTAGGATAATAGAAAGTTCATTGTATGGCCAAGCTTCAAGAGTATTAACTTGAAATAAAACCTTTCAATCTAGTCCAAGGTCAAGGTCTCACCTAGCCAATTATTAAAATTGATCCAAGGATCATGGTGGTGTAATTTTAATAATCAAAAATGGCCCATAAAAACTTATATGATCCAATTCTAAATTATTTCCTTTATGGGAATCCTCCTTTAGAACTAAATCAAACACAAAAAATATCCATTAGTCCCAATTTATTCCACTACATGTTAAAGAAATGAATACTTTATCAAAATAACTATGAAGGCATATATCTTATATGTCTATCAAAATGGGAACAAAATGAAGCCATGGCTAGTTTCCATGAGATAATAGGTAATGGTTACCCTTCAAATACAATAAATACTCACAAAATTACATAAGTTGGGTGTTGTTATCCCACTATCTATAAGGATAACCATTCTCATGTCTATATATTCCACTAATGTTAGGTTTTTTATAATAAGTAATTTCATGCAACAATTCCCCTTTAGTCAGTGATATAACAATTTCCTTTAACTCAATGGGGACTTGATTTCATTGGATTCATCAACCTAAACTCATAATTTGGGCATAAGTTCATACTTATAGAAAATGACTATCACATAAGGTGGATAATAGTAGTGGAAACAAATAATATCATAGCTAAAGATGCCATCAAATTATTTGAAGAAAAAATAACTACATATTTTGTCACCCTAGCTTCACTAGACTTAGACAATGGACATGCATTCTAGTTAGACAAAATCATTAAATGGGATTATGAGAATGGCATTAACTTTTGGTTCTTATCAAACCACTACCCATAAGGTAATATTTTGTTCAATTCAATCAATAATAAATTGATTAATTAAATAAGTAATTCCATAAAAATAGTCCTAGGGGGTTTCATTCAATGTTGAAGTATTTTATTTATGTTGGACACACCAGGTATAAGCGTAATTTTAAAATTTCACCTTTTATACTAGTGTATGGTTTGTATCTCATCTTCCTAATTAAAACTCAAGCTACCCATGTATGATTTTAGGAAAAAATAAATAGAGGATGTTGGGGAAATAAACTCAAGATTAATGGACATTGTCTAATTGGAGGATGCATGAGAAAAGGCTCTTCAAAACTTCAATATGCATCTATAAATGGTTAAGAAATGGTTCAATAATATATTAAGGGAAAAATACTTCTAAATATTAGACCTAATCCTATTATGGGATAAATCAAATGACAAGAAAGGGAAATATTCAAAACTTGAATGAATCTATATTGGCCCATATCAGATTTGTAATTTGTTTGGGTAGATAACTTGTTGATTGAAATAGGTTAAAGGGAATGACCTACCATTTACTATGAATTGATATTTATTAAAGCACTACTTCTTAGATACTAATTCTAATGTAATCTAATAATATCCTCTCAGACAAAGTGTGGTATTTTAAATATTAGATTAGACTAGATTAGTTAGTTTGCTTTTATTTTATGTTTGATTTTGTTCTATTTTTATTTTTTTGATTTATGTTCCTACATTTAGTTTATTTTGTCTATTTTTTTTATTTAGGGATTTATTATTTTCCCCATGTTTTCCTTTACTAATAGTTAAAAAAAATTATCCATGTTAACATGATATAGTTTGAGAGGTATCCAATTTATAAAAATAAAGATAGATCCAAGCATTGGTCTTCATACTATCAACTTGATCACATAAAAGATGACAAGGCACTAAAAACACAATCCTAGAATTGAAAGGTATAAGGTGAGATCCCATTATTTAAAAATATGATAAGAAAAAATAAGACCCATTGAGACACTTAAAGCATTAGGAATCATTGATTAATAACTAAGTACAATAATAAAATATTTATTTTAATAAAGGTCATCATAACACTTATAACACATCAATCAAGGTAAAATAATTGAGAAACTAAATGAAAATGTTGGTGAAAAGAGATCATTAAACCATTCCTCAACCTTGGCTACATTGGTCCCTAACCCTCATAGATTGAATAAAGAAAACATCAAAATAAAAATAAGTCTAAATCCCATGAAAAATACAAGTTTTTTATAATAAAGCATGGTTTGATAAATCTCTATCACATGGTTTCTAGCCTAGATGGAAATGGCTCAAGGCCAGAGTGGGACCAAAGACATATCTATTAGGGATATATATGTTTGGTTGGTATTAGACTAATACACAATATTTCATTTCCTTAGCAAAATTTTGTAATTAATTACCTTTCAAGGAGATCTAAGTACCTAATATGTGTTTTAGTTTTCCTAATGAACTCAAAATAAAAACATAAATTAATAAATCACTCTTTACATAAAATGACCCTTTGAACAAGTTAGAGCCTAGTATGTTATTTTTTTAAGTAGAATTAAGCATTATATTTTCCTCTAAGTTTATCTAATGTATCATTAGTTATTTATCTCACAATTTAATAATGGAATCTTGCAACCTAGATTTTAAATGTCAAGGAATAATTTTCTCTACATAGTCACCATTTATTGTGATCGAAATGCCCCATTTTTAAATTTTCAAATGAGGCCCTGATTTGAGTGCAAAATTACATGTTCATGTATTTTTGTGAAATTAACTAGTCTAAGTAGATATCGAGGTGTTTTTTGTGATTGTATGAATCTAAGAGGGGAGTTATTCAAGTGTTAGTATGAAAAGATTAATAAAAACACACTAATAAATATAACACCTCAAGCCTTGGCACTTCTATTTATACCCTTCCAAATTAACCCTAACCTAAGTGTAGTTAGGTTAAATATAATCATAGTTAAGTTTATTTTAACCCTGGTTGAGTTAAGGATGGGACAAGTAATTAATATTTTGGATAAAGATCCCATTTATTAATAATGTCTCTTCATTTCTAAATTTAAGGCTTTAATGGAGATATTTTTAATTCCTTGACTCTAAGGATGATGACATCATCATGATCACAATTTTATTGGAATTTCCTTTTTATAAGATTTATTTTTACTAATTGTACATGAAAATTTAACTTAAGTATTTAATTTTATTTTCTTATTTAATTCACTATGTTTAGCATTTTTGCATTTTAATAATTGTTTAAGTTCCCCACTTAAAGGATCTTAAGGCTAATCTATCAATTTGTTAGGTCACTGGTTGAGTAGAGATGAATATGTGAGAGGTTATTATTAAGTACATGATAATACCCTAAATATAGATTATTAAACACTATTTTGGGCACTAATGTGTGATATGTAGATGAAATTGGGACATTTAGTGATTCCTAAGCTTAATTTTCACTATTTGGTAGAAACCCATCTGATGTCTAGTTGGAACATAGGTATGGCCAAAACATGGTGTCTATATTTTTTAAGATACAATAACAATAAAAAATTCTCAAAGAATTAAATTTTTTTTAATTCCTTGGATAATGCCCCAAAAATTGATGGATGAGCCCTGGATGCCCCCTCAAGGGATAAAATAGAAAATAAATTTGATGAATGTTCCATCAAAAAGAAGGAAATTATGTGATCTATAGGTAACAAGGGTGGAGATACTAATATTACCAAAGGTGGTTATAATAATTGGCATAATGACATACCCTAGTAAGGTTGTTGAATGGTAATGACTTACCTAAAGGTAATCATAATCATTAACACACGGAGGTGCCCTAGGAGGGCTAAAGGAAGAAAATAATGATTTACCCAAATATAGTTATAATAATTAGGATAGTTAGGTTCCCTAGAGGGGAATATGGATATAATGATTTTACCAAAGGAATAATAATTAGTAGTGCAATGAAAAATTCCTTACTAGGGTAGATAAGTCCAAATATAATGATTTACCTAAAGGTGGTTATAATCATTAGCACAATGGTTTTCGCATATAAGGTGGATGAAAGCATGATATAATTCATATTTACCCCTTTGGGTGGATATGATTAGACAAGGTCCACATAATTCACCCTAGTAAGGTAAATTAGAAAAGGGTGCTTACATACTAAATCTATACTCATAGAATATCAAGAAACTAAACTAAAGGATAAGCATGAATTTTGGCTACAAGCTAATATGGAGATGCACGTCCTAACTAGCAGGCATTACAATTCATTATTTGTTTAATTAATTTTCATTTGGGTAGTGGTAGGGTAGGTCTAAAATTTTATAGGTGTGTATAAGGAGAAGTACTACCCAATTCATTATCAAAGATATCCTTTGGCCTAGTTTTGTTATAGCTCATGATATTATGTATCATATTTATATAAAACTATAATAACAATGTGTATCCAAATCATGGGAAACTCGATTTAAATTCAAGTACAAATCACTTAGGTGTAAGATATTAATAATCAAATCCCATTTGAATATAATGTAATAAACTAATTTTAAGAATGTACGCAAATTCACAACCTACATACAAGTTATGGGTAATCAAGACTCAACAGTAAATATAGTGTAAGAATCCTCTGAAAATTGAGAAATAAAAAGACAAAAAGGTAAGTAAAAATAAAACAAACAAATAAATACAAACACTAATGAATAAACAAAAAAACACAAAAACATCAATAAATAAATTAAAAAACACTAATAAACCAAAATAAGTAAATAACAAAACACCAATAAACAAACACAAAAAAACTAATAAACAAACAAGGCTAAAAATAAAGAACATAAAATAATTAAACAATTCAAAGCAAAGAAAATTGCAATAAACAAACTAATATAAAAACATAGATGCAAGATAAATATAATGGTTAATCACAATGTTAGTACAAATAAAATACAAATTGTTTGTGCATTTTTAATATAGGTGTTACTCATGGTAATAAGGTGATCCCTAAGCTAGGTAGAAATGACATAATTAAAACAACATAGGAACAAAATACACAAGGTTTCCCCTAGGATATAGGGAATAATGACACAATCAAGGAAGAAAACATTATCCCTAAACTATAGGAGATAATGAAACCAACATAAAAATGGCGGAATAGAAGAAAACAAAGGGGTAGCTAAGTGGATTATAGATGCACTAGGAAAGTTGATGATACCTACATAGTTATAAGCACACATAATCCAATGTGAACTTCAGGACAAATGTAGTTCTCCCAAGATATGGGATAGAAGAAAATGATGATAAGAAAACATAATAAACTTGTAGAGGAATATGGAAATAATATCACAAAAATGAGTGCTTAGGAAAAGAGAAGGATGATTCTCATAGATATGAAAGCATCAACATACACAAATCATGTGAGCATAAGAGTATGGTTTAGGCTAAACACACACTAAAAGATAATAAGCAAACCCTTACACATGAACTTAGTTCATAATGCTTACTACATCTAAGGTTGAAAATCATAATAAGATTGAAAAATGATAAGAGCATAAAAGGTCTATGACTCATAAAATGCTGAGAGTGTAAATAACTTATAACATAGTGAGAGCATTTTTGGAGACAAACCTAAAGGAAAAAATGATTTAAGAGAACATTGAATAAAATCAATAACCAAAACTGGTTGAGTTGACTCCAAATGTACTAGGAAATTAGGCATTGCCTATATATTCCTATGGACATAATATCTAATGTGAATTTTAATAAAAATTTAGTTCTCCTAGGAATTAGATGAAATAATATTAAAAAATGGAACATGTAAATGGAAATGGTGATGACAAAATCCATGAGAATGATTTAGTTATACCTACCAACTAGGAGATTCATGTCCTAAGTGGCAAGGATACAATATAAATGGCTTGAGGTGAGCATATTTTTAGGTTTTTATAATAATTTCAACTAAATGGATAATTATGAGATATAGAATGGGTCAACTCACAAAAAAATGAGAGTGTGGATTAAAGATGCTCATAAAATGGCGACAGTGTTCAAAGTTAATTAATCTTAAAATGATGAGAACATTGGAAAATGGGTTAATCAACTAACCTCAACATTAATTGATTATTACCTACATAGTATTATATGACCTCAAGTCATTGTATTTTTGCCTTATAATAAAATAATCTGATTAGGTAACAACAAGCTCGTGAAGTAGGCAAATGGTAAAATATAGCGTAGTGATGTGATAATGTGGATAAAAATAAGTTTATTCCTAATTTTCCCAAAGCTAGTTATAATGAGGAAATAATTACATGCGTGAGTGATACTAATTTGGATAAAGGTGATTATAATTAATAGCATTGGGAATGAGCTCAAATGTGACAACAATGAAGAATGTAATTGAAAAACCACTATCATACTACCCCAAGATACTACCTTATTATGAAATACTGGATGAACTACTAAAAATTAATTTCAATCCCCTCTTTCAAGGTTCCTAAAGAACTAATGGATTGGAACCAAGGTGAAAAAGGGTGGGTAAAATAACTTTGGCCAATAAGAAATGTATGGAATGTATGGTATATGATACGGTACAAGGAAAGGTAATATTATGGTATGATTTAAATGATCCTAATAGACAATACATTAGATATCGCAAGTGAAATAATTCTTGAGATGTATTATGTTTATAGAATCATCAATTTTATCTCCTTCTATTGTAGCTGACCTATAAGCTCCATATTGATAATAAGCAACAATGATATAGGGGCTTATCTAATTAGCCTTGAACTCACCTTTCTTGTTTTTTTCAGTCATGGTGTTCTTATAGTTTTCTTTGAGGACAAGATCACCAAGATCAAACTATTCATTCTTGACATGCCTATTATACTGACCACATTATTATTTTGATATGCTTGAAAATCATCTATAGTAGCCATACATTTTTCATCCAGTAACTCTAGAGCTTTTAGATGATCTATTATGTAATCATTGACATCAAGGATGTTCTTCAATGAGATATGTAGAAAAGGAAACTTGACTTCAATGGGAGGAATGGCCTCTATACTATAGAAAATATAATATGGTGTGGCTCCTATTGGATTATAGTAATTAGTACATTAATCCTAAACAACATGAAAGATCTATAAGTGCCAATCATAGCCAACATAATTGGAAATATTCTTAAGAATATTGATAATGGTCTTATTAGATGCATCTACTTATCCATTACCTTATGGGTAATATGTAGTGGAAAATGTTGGGTAATGTTAAACTTGACACATAGAGCCTTGACATCCTTATACTTAAATGATCCTTCATTAACAGATATAATGTTATATGGGATACAATAATGGAAAATAATACGGTTGAAGATGAATTTGGAAATTTTTTTATGGTCACATAAGTGAGGGGTATAGCTTCAACCCACTTATTGAAGTGATTGGTGGATATAGGATGTGATTATGGTCATATGATGAGGTTGGGTTGATCTTACCTACAAGATTGAGTCCCCACATTGAAAATGGACACATTGTAGTTATTGGTTTGAGTGTTTTGGCTAGAACATGGATCAAATTTTCAAGTATCTAACATTTGTTACATATTTTCACATAAGAAGTTGCATCTTCTTCCATAGGTTGTCAATAATAACCAATACATAGGGTATTTTTTTCAAGGATTACCTTTCTAGTGTGGGCTCCATAAACTCCTTCATGAATTTCCCTTAACATTAATGTAAATTCTACCAAATTTAAATAATGAAGTAAAGTTAAATAAAATATTCTTCAATAAAAGGTTGGGCCAAGTAGGCTATATCAAGAGGCTTGGTGTGTGAAATATTTTTGTTGCTCACATGAAAGGTTGGGTGGAAGGAATTTGTTTTGGAGGTAATTATATAAATCATAATACTAAATAGAAATGGGACCAATATTATCATAGATAATTACAATAGTCAAGGGTTCATGATCAAGTGTGAGAATATGTTCAATAAGGAACTGATTGTATTTTTCCTTATATATGATATCGATCAAAGAACCAATTATATCCATAGAATTTGTTTTCCTATTATTGGCATGAGGTATGTAGTCAAACTGAGTGTGAGCAATTTTTTTCTTGAGAATGTCCACCATGGCCTTATATGATACCAACTTATAATCTTTGGTCTAGAACTAGTTTGTAACCTAATTAATTGAATGTTAGTAATCTCCATGAACCATTAGATGTTTTGTGTTCCATTGTAATACTTAATGAAACTCTGTGATGAGTTCCTCATATTTAGCCAAGTTATTGATACAAGGAAAGATGATATGAAAGGATTTGGGGATAATATTCCCCTATGGTATAATAAATAATAGTCTTTCTCTTTATCCATGAGATGTGAATGACCCATCAAAATATATATCCTAGTGTTATTATTCAAGAGGTGTTTCTATGATAGTATTGATGGACTCATCAGGGAATGTAAAAGTGAGTGGTTGAGTATCTAAAATGGGAGCTTCAACAAGCTGATGTGTAAATGATTTTCCATTTATGGCCTTTTAATTAACATAATCAATCTCAAATTCACTCAAAAACATGATCCACTTAGCTATGTATCCCTATAAATATGTTTTTAATAGTAGATAGTCAAGTGGATCTACTTTGGTAATGATTACGGTCTTGTTGTTAAATATGTAATGACATAAATTCTAGGCTACAAATACCATAAATAAATTATATTTTTTAATTATCATATAGTTATGTTCATATTCTACCAATGTAAGACTTACATATTTCATGGCATGTTATTTCCCATGTTCATCATATTGGGCTAAAACTACACCCAAGGCGTTATTACTGAAAGATAAGGAAAGTAAGAATGGCCTCCTTAGCATTGGTGGTAATAGAATAGGTGGATTGGTTAATTAATCATTTAAGTGATCAAAGGAATTTTTAAATTTTACATCCCAAATAAATTTAATACCATTATTAAATAAATGGGTGAAAGGATGGCATTTTTTGGCCAACTATAAAATGAAGCATCTACTAGATTATATTTTTCCCTAAAACTATGGAGTTGCTTCAAAGTAAAATATGGAATCATCTCAATAATGGATTGAACCTTGGTAAGATCAAATTAAATTCCTTAGTGAGATACATTAAATCCTAATAATTACCTAAAGTAACATTGAATATACACTTCTTAGGATTAAGTTGAAACTTGTACACACAAAGCCTTTTAAATATCTTTCATAGTATGGCTGGATGATATACACAGGTCTTATATTTACCTAGAATGTCAATGACATAGTATTTGATAATATCATGAATCATGTCATAGGATATAATGGTCATATCCCTTTCGTATGTTTCCCAACATTCTTGAGGCTAAATGACATGACCTAATAGGATAATGTTCCTGAAGGAGTGATGAACATTATTTTGTGTTGGTCTTGTAGGGCAACCCTGGTCTAATTATATCCTAAAAAACCATTCATGAGGGAAATAATTTCATACCCATATGTGGATTAAACTAAAATTTCAATGTTTTATATAGGAAATTCATCCTTTAAGCAAGCCTTACTTGATGTCTCTAAAATCAGTAAAGTTTTTTATCCCTTATGGCTTTTTACTCATAGGAACAATATTTGAGATCCATAATGAATAGTTGATTGGTATGATGCATCTCAATTCTAAGAATTTTTTTGAATCTTTCATCACTAAATAATATGAGGATACATCTTCTGCAATTTTTATTTAATGGGTTTGGCATGAAGATGTACAATGAGATGGTGTGTAACCAAGGCAGAGTACAAACCTAGTATGTCTGAATAGGCCCATGTAAATATGTCAAAATATTCCCTCATAATGGCAATAAAAAATTCATGTTCCTCATTAGTTATGTGCATGCCTAATTTAATCCACTTTGGGCCCTCTAGATTCCTAATTTTGACTTCTATAGTATCCTATACGAGGAGAGCCAATTAATCTTCTAGAATAGTTCGCAAGGATGTAAATTGGATAGTAATGGAAAAGTCCTATAGTTAGATTAGTTATTTAAGCTCTCCCAAACAAGATGAATATAAATCTCTTAATGGTATTAAGGGCCATGTAACAAAAATTATAGGACATTCTTAGTTAATTTAATCAAAGTCATGTTGTTCCTATGTACTGAGCTCAGACCTAAAAGCAAGTTCACTATTTGTGGTCTCCTGAGTAACATTCGAAGAAGGGTGAATATCCCCATTTGGTGGTTCTTAAATAAAAATTCACCAAGAGACTGGAGTTTTTATTTACTTTTACCCTAATCCAAAAACACCTCAAAGAGGTTTTTTCTTTAAGATATCAATGTTTTATTCTTATTTGCCAAGGGTGTTCACCCGCTCTATGAAATAGTTAGTGGGATATAATTTGATAGAGAACCCTTGTTTATTATCTCTCAACAAAACATTATCTCTTAGGCCCAAAAAATCATAAAATGCCTCATTATTCTTGAACTTGTCTAAATGTACGATGGATTCTTATTGGTCCTAGTCTATTAGTTGAGGATGATAAAGGGTAAGTGGAGAATGTCATATTATTGGTGTAATGGTACAAATGGTATATGGGTTAAATAAATTTGTATTGGCTAGGTCTTCATATATTCTATGATTAGACTATGCTTTTCTTTCAACATCATTATCACTAGTAATTGGCATAGGAACACAAATAGGATACGTGGGGTCACCCCCTGGTGATTTAAATCCAATACCATGAATTCCTTTGTATTTTGTAATATAAATGGACTCAATAGTACCATTCTAATTTTCCCCTAGGTTTCTACCTTCATAATCTTGGTTATCCATGATCCATTAGGGATGGGATACTTTCTAGTTTAGTAGTAATCATGGAATTTGTCACTATATAACTAATAATAATCATTAGATAGAGGGTCATATTCTTGTCTAGTGGTTGGTGTGCAATTAATAGTGAATCTTTCCTTTTCCATTTCATTTTCATTGCATGAAACTTGGTTTAACTTTGGGCCTTCCTTAGGATTTGGGGTTTTGTGAGAGTTTGTTTATATGGAAGGTGTCATGGGTAAAATACTCTCTTGGACCATTATCTGAAATGTTTAGAGGCATATGTGAAGTTGAGGCAAGGACATCAAGGTCTATGAAATTTTTCTCTAATTATTCATCAATTATCTCTTTGTATTTATCCTTATTTAGTACGAGATATAGACCAAAATAATAACTATATCTTTGATATTTAGCTTCCAAATGCTTGTAGTGCTCATATGGATATAAATCTCCATAAATATTTACCTCCATCCTAAAGTGAGGAAACTTGATACAATTGTGTAAGGTTGAAGGTATTACATGGAATTCATGTATATATGGTCTACCCAAAATAAAAATGTATGATAAATCTAGTCCTATCACATGGAAAATCATATCATGGGTGAAAGGCCCAATGATCACTAGAAAACTAATGATTCCTTGTAATTTATGCTCTTCATTATCATAGGCCTTAATAGTAATAGTCTCTAGGTAAAGGTTAGCTACAATATATCCTAGATTCTTGATTATCTTTAGAGAGACAAATTTAGGCCTAATCAATTATCTGTGAGGACACATTTAACTTTATGTTGTGTTATAATAACTGCAATGTATAATGGGTTATTATGGAGAGGGCTAAGAGATGACATATCACTTTGGTCAAAGGTTAATTATTGGTTTGGAGATAGGTGTCCAACCAAATCTTGAAATTTGTTTTATGTATGGTAATTAAGAACTTGGGATTGGCCTAAGAGTTTAGTAAAGATATTCATATGGATGGTAGACATATGCAACAAATATAAAATAGAGATATGTGAGCATGTCTTTTGTAGTTTTTACATAATATCATATGTTTTTTCCTTAATAGTGGTAATTGGCTTACTCTTAGATAATACAGTGGGTTGGATTAGCTCATTAATAAGGGGTTATGGACCTGAAATGGTGACTTTAGACTTCTAAGTTTAGATTCCATAATCTGGATTGGGTACAGGACCATTATAACTATAAACTGATGGAGATGGGCCAAAGAAGGTAATTATTGATTGCCATTGCACTTAGATACAATCATGAGGTAATTAAAGGTTACCAAAATAAGGACCTAAAATGGTAATCCTTGGTTGTTTTTATGCTTGGATAAAGTCATAGGTCAAGGAAGGATTACAAAAATTAGTAGGTTAATTCACATTATTAGGTAATGGTCTTTGTCTATTAGCATTCAATCTAGGATTGATGGTAGTGATATATACATGATCACCCATAATACAACCTACAACTTTATTGTAGTCATATGCAACTACATGATAGCTATTTTTTTTATTGGGGTCATTTTAGCATTGGTTCAATCCATTTTTTTATTGACATTATTGTTATTGCTACTGTTGTTTTTGTTATGGGCATGATTTTTTTATTATTGTTGATTGATATTATTATGTTGTGGAAAATGATTTTTATAGATACCTAGGTTTTGATTGGAATTAAATTCTCTATTACCCAGCTAGATCTCTTCATTTTTAAACATATTCTTAATGAGGTTCTTCATCTTCACACAATGGCATATATAATGTCCATAAATATGATGGTATTAACAAAATTCATGCTATTTATACTAATATGGATAAATTATTCCTTTTAAAACGTGTTTGTGAATTAGCCAACTAATCATATTAGCCATCACCAATTTATGAAACATTGATTCAATAGGCTCACAATGGTCATTAAAGAATCTAGGAGTAGGTATTCTTCTTAGAGGAGTTTGACAAGGTGGTTATAGAATTTAAGGAGTTAGCCTAGGTTGAGGCATAGACTATGCTTGTTAGATAAGCTACATCTATAGAATAAGCTACGTTTATGGTAGAGGTTGAGTAGTTAGTGTTTACACCATTTGAACATGATGTAACCTAGTGAATCCATTATCAACAACATACTTATTACATTTGTATTATTAGGTTTTTCATAGGTATTACCTTGAGAGGGTATAACCACTTATATTTGCACTGGGATAAGGCTATAACTTGGGCTTGAGTTTTGTTTTTGGCTCTGATTTTGGTTTGAATAAGATAACTTAATAACCCCTTTATTAATGAGGGATTTTTAAATTTGCATACCTATCTCAATTATCTCCTTAAATGTGTAAGAACTCTGAAGCTCCAAGTGATAAGATATTTCTTTGTGTGAATTTATTATAAAAACAAATACTAATTATTTATGTGGTATATTATGGGTAAAAACACTGACAGTTTCTCTCCATAATTTGAAGTAACTCATAAATCTCTCACAAAATTTCTACTTGGTCTGACTCAAATCAACTACAAAAATCTCATGCTCAATATTTTAGTATAAATATTACACAAACTTATCTGAAATATCATCAAATTTAGAAACCAATTTCTTTAACTTAAGAAGCGACTCTAAAACCTATCCAACTAGACTCTAAGGAAAATAAGAATTAAGAAGATGTCATTGTAGGCCATAAGCTGAAAAGCAAAAGAAAAAAAATGCTCCATAGGGTCTCCTTTACCCTTGTATTTATCAAATTTTGGTGGCTCACAACAAAAAGGAAATGGTAATGAGAGATACTTAATGTTAAAAGAGTATGATCACACATCATCCAATTTAAAATTCTTGGTTTGTTTTCCCTTCTAAATGGCTATAATTGCATCTTTCATCTATTGAAGTTTTTGTTCCAAGAAACTTGATGGCATAATTGGTTGTGGTTGTGGCTAGGTGATCAAAGGTAGATTACCTTGATTTAAATATAGTGGGGGAATGGAATATTAAGGAATGTTGGTTTGATAAACAAAATAACTATGGATATGAATTCAAGCATTGGAATTAGGCTTTTGATACTACACACATTATTGGTAAATATACTGGTTTAGATTCAGATTATGGCTTTAGGTCTAAGGGAATTAGGGTTGTGATGGAAGTATTTGGCTTTGTGTAAGGTATTGTGCCTATTGGGTTTGAGTAGGAACTTATTTTTGACTATTAAAACCCAATAGTATAAATGGAACTTATTTTTTAATAAGACCTCTTTGAATATGTGGCACATTTTGGGTAAAAGATAATTATTTCCTAATAGGTACTTGATATATGTTGGTACCTATTTCTTAAACAAACACCTATTATAGACTAGATGTTTATTTGGTGTTTGGTATTTATCATTAACAAATAAGAATGTGTTTTTCACTAGATAATATCTATAATTTTTGAGGTATGTTGGTCTACATTTATTGTGGTGTAAAAATCATTTCTACCTATTGAAGTGGAACATTTGTTGCCACCTATCAAGGTGGTGTACTATTTTACCTTTACTGAGGTGGTAAACTAGTCTGTGTTTATGGCCATGAAATATTATTTTTGTCCTATTAGGTTGGGTTAAATTTCATCACTTGTTGAGGTGAAACATTGGGTAACACATGACTTGTTAGCCCCTAATATTGTGTGCTTGAATAAAAAACTAGTTGAGGATTAGGATTAACCTATTGTGTTTTAGAATTAGGCACTATTATCCCCTATTATTGTGAACCACTCATATTATTTTCAAGAAACACTTATTATTGTGGATTATTTTGTGGTGTATTTAACCCACCTTGGCCTGAATTGGAAGACATTTGTGTGTTATCCACTGCATTGAGAACATGGTCCTAAGTAGAAGACATATCACTTCCTTAATGAATGTGACATTAAACATGTCATCTAATAAATTAATTTGGGAAATGATTCCACACTAAGATTAGTATGACCTAATAAATAAATTGGCACTATTACTAAAGGTATTATCTCTATAAGAAGTGTATTTAATATGGTCATAAGATTTAAATTATGTGTTATATTAAGATAAGTCTAATATGTTTTTTGCATTTACATGAATTGGTCAACCATGGGGCCTTTTCCATTTATAATAATATTTTTATCTTGCTTTGGTGTTGGCATGAGTGACTGATGATAACTAGTAGAGGCATGTTCGATAGGTCTAGTATAAGGTACATTATGAATCACTCTAACTAGACTAGGTATATTTTCATGGGGAAAGTATTCCAAAAATTTGGATCCTACTTCTATGACCCTAACCAAAACCTCATCCTTATTCTTAATAAATTGATGACCAAACATGTATGGGTCATAGGTTAATGGCATGGTAATGTAGTAGGGTTGTTAATAGACTTGTTTTATATATGACATACTAACAAGGTATTGAGCTATATGTTCTTATTCCTTCCCTAGATAAGGAGGTGTATTAGCTAGGTATTGTGGTAATGGACATTTACCTTGTTATACTTATTGAGTTGCATAATGGGGATATAGATCTATGTCATCATCAAATGGGTCTTAAACAAAGACATCACTGATGACTATGTTTTTGTAATCCATATTGTACATGGTCCCATTATGTTTGTAGAAAGACATATTTGAACCCATGACTAATGTCTTTTGAATAAAAGGTTTATATTTCATAAAACTCTTGAAATGTGATCTAAAAATATTAGTCAATGCTTAGCACATCTTGAAACTTGTTCTATGTGGTAATATCAATCTCTTGTTACAAATGGTTCAAACATGGCCTCAAACATATCTCTTCTTGAAAAATATCAATTGAAAATTGGTCTCACAGGTCCTCACACAAATGGCCAAACAAAATGTAAATTTAAATTCTAGTCTTGGTAAAGATTTTCAAACAACTATAATCTAGGTCTAAATTGGAAAATGTGCTAAGTATTCGGTAAGAAATCACAAAGCTAGACTTAAAAAGGGAATGATATCAATCTAAAAACTGTAAGTCAATTATAAGTATTTAGTAAAGGAACAAATATAGACTTTTAAAAAGGTGTGAACTAGATTTTGAAAACTTTAAGGTAATGCCAGGTTTTCATAAAATAGCACAAATCTAGAATTTGAAAAAAATTAGGTCAGAGAAAAAACTTGTAATTAACCTAAATTCTAAGGAAAACGGTTTGAAAAAATTTGACTCAATTTTGGCAAATGGATTCTAAAACAATCTTGACCTTGTTGTCAAAACATTCACTCTAGGCACACACTTAAAACTAATTGGGAAAGTCAATCTCAAGTAATCAAAATAGGAATGATGAGTAAAGCATTCAAGCCCAAGTTTTAAGCTAAGCTCCAATGTAAACTAATTGTGCTTAAAGTTATAATTAAAAAGTGAGTTTTGACCTTATTTTAAGGTAATAAATCAACTTGAGACACATATAAATAAACAAATTCCTATATCTAGGAAAAAGGCTTTTAAAGAAAGCAAGGATTTAGTCTAAGTTGGATAATTCAAATGTAAGAGGTAAACACCTGAGCTAAAATTAAGCAAGACATTGGTGTAGAGAAACCAATTTTTAATCTAAACTTCACAAGACAAATTTAAAATATTATTTAAAATACTTGTATTTTTGAAATGGAGAACATCGTAGACCCAAATGGATAACATAATGACATCATTTTTAGACCAAAGGCATATGTAGTTTTGAACTTGGTTTGATACAATGGTAAAAGGTTTTTGAAATAACATGGGAAATGAAATGATGGCTCTTCAATCAAATGGTATGATTATGGTTTTGGATTCAAAATCCCAAATCAAATGTTTGGGATGAAACCTGTAACATAATAATGCCTTGTTCAAACAAGTGACACACAAAAATGTTTTGGAATAAAAAGTTTAAGGTAAAAGTGTGACACCAAACAAGTAGAATAACACCTATTAGGTGAAAGTGTGATAAAATCTTGTGATGTTTATGACTTATTTTGAACAAACGGAGAATTTTAATCTCAAAACCCATATACAAATCAAATAAAATATAAAAAACACAAATGGCTCATCCTATCCATATAACTAACATGGGTGTGCATAGATTCTATGAAAATTTCCACCAATATACCAATGCTTGTGAGGAATTAAGTGTTAAGATAAAAATTAAAGAATAGATTAAGGTAGAGTTTTTATTATTCCCTTTGTCTCTCAAGCATTGGTACATGGAAATAACTTAGATTGAGATTTGGAAATAAATTTTATGGCAAGTGGGGTTGAATAAAAATCTATAAGTTTAGAACGTACTAGATGGTCCCAAGTGTGGCTAAAATAAGAGAATAATCACATCCATTTTATTCATACCTAATAACTTAATATGAAAGGGTTTATTACTTTTCATAAATACTCTGTCCATATATTACTTAGTATACTTTGATGTTTAATAAAACTTGACCCATGATTTCATTGAGATTAGAGAAGATAGCCACTCAACCCCATATAAATCATAGTATTATGTTCCATGAAATATATACCCCACCATGGAGTAGGGTTTGTACAATGCTAGGAGATGAATCCCTAGGTCAACAAATTGCTAAAGAACTTATGGGGAGGTGATGAACTCACACCCAAATTTGAAATGCATAAAAATAGATAAATGAAAATGAAAAGACTTTATAGGTGACTTTTGAATCACCTAAGTCACTTGAAGCTTGAGGAGAGAATATGGAACATTCTTTTTGACAAGTATAAAACAACCAAAATAAATAAACTAAGAACTATTAATCACCCAAGTTACTTAAATGGGATGGGGGAGAGCATACATGTTATAGTTTTTATTTTCCAAAATAAAGAATTTAATTTTAGAAATTGGAAACTAGCCAAAGAATAAACAAGCATTGAAAAAGTCCTTAAAAGCTCTAACTAAAATGTATATTATTTTTACTAACACCAAATTGAAATGTGTTTGAAATTTTAGCCCATTTCCCTTATTTGAACTTGTAAATGATAAAAGATAAAATTTTAAGTTATTTTTAAATACCTTAACCAAATGTGAATGAATTTTAACCTTTGGTGTGAATGTGGATTTTACAAAATGGAAAAAATGATTAAAAAACACTTAAAATTCCTCTTTCTTAGCTCGATTTTCTACAAACAAGGTTAATGGATAAATTTATACCTAAAGACATGGTAAAAATACTACAAGTTGTCTCAATAAAATATAATTTAACTCTTTAGAATGATTTTGAAAATACATAGTGATTGTAAACTACAAAATTATTTAGGCATAAAAAACTCAAAAAACTAAAATGCAACACAAACTTACAGAGAGTGATTTCATAGTTTCAAAATGATTTCACAACTCATCTCAAAAAAATTTCAACTCAACTCACCAATTTTGTAATTGTGGGAAAACCTAAAAAAATAGGGAGTTGTGATCTCACAATTTTTTAGTAATTTCATAACTAGAAAATGATTTTATGACCTTGAATGATGATATCACAACATAAAAATGTGATTTTTTATTTTAAATTATGATTTTTATACTACAAAAAATGATTTCACAATTGAAAAATCTGATTTCATATATCTTAAATAATTTCACAATTTTAACAAAAATAGAGAAAAAGGTTATGGTTCCTATAGGAAGAATTCATAATTTCACTTGAGGATTTTGAAACTTTATCTATTAAATTTATAGTTTTGCAAAATTGAGTTCAAACCAAGATGATTTATTAATTTATTTAGATGATTTTGTGGTTTTTATTGATGATTTTGTAGTTTATCTAAATTGAATTCATAGTTTTATAGTCATGAAATTATAGTCCTACAATTAAAGGTCAAACATGGAAAAGTTAGATAAATATTAAGAAATTAAGGTGTAAAATGAATGCTTATTATCTCTAAAGTGGTCCAAATATTCTATAATTATTCATGTAGGGTGTGTGGTTCCACTTGGCATGCCATTATGTTATCATAATAATCCAAGTGGGGAGTTAGTAAAGTGTTGGTATGAAAAACTTCAATAAAAACACATTAATAAATATAACACCCCAAGCCTAAACACTCAAGGAGAAAGGGAAGAATACAAGTAACTAAAAATGTAAGACAAAACAAGTATTATATACCTTACTTGAGAGAAATATTTACATGTTTGCCATGGAGGATTGTGCTTGGTCATGTACTCAAAGAGTCTTTGACGATGGTGTTCCTTGCACCATTTTTCCTTATCACTTTGGAAATTTGTGGATTAGCTTCAGAAAGATGTAGAAATACATTAATATTTTATGTATTATAACATTATAATAATTATTTTTCACTTAACAATTGAACATTTTAACATTACACAAAAAATCTCTCTTTAGAAGGACCTTGGAACTTCTATTTATAGCCTTCCAAACTAACCCTAGCCCACATGTAGTTAGGTTAAATTTAACTATGGTAAGGTTTATTTTAACCCTAGTTGAGTTAAGGAGGGGATAAATAGTTAATATTTTGGATAGAGATCCCATTTATTAAGCATGCTCTTCATATTTGAATTTAAGGTGTAATGGAGATATTTTCAATTTCTTGACTTTGAGGATGATGACATCATTATGACCTCAATTTTATTAGAATTTCCTTTTTAAAAATTCATTTCACTAATTACACATGGAATTTTCACATAAGAATTTAATTTTATTAGTTAATTCATTAAATTTAATATTTTTTGCATTTTAGGAATTGTTTAAGTGCCCCATTTAAGTGGTCCAAATGCCAATTTATCAATTTACTAGGTCTCAACTTTAATAGAGATTAATCTCTAAGAGGTTATTATTACTTACAAGATAATACCCAAAATATGGATTCCTCAACATGATTATGGGTACTAATGTCTGATGTGTGGAAGAAATTAAGGCATTCAATGATTCCTAGACATAATTTGCACTATTTGGTAGAAACAAATCTGATGTTTGGTTGGAACATAGTTGTGGATAGAAAGGGGTGTCTATAGTTGTTATCTTATGTCTAAGTATAAATCAATGTTTTTGTTGAAATGTTCTCATAATACCTTGATTTAAAAATATAATTTATATCTAAATGAATTCTTGATTTGATTCTAGACAAAATAATTTGATTGAATTTTTCCTATGTTTCTCTATAAATTTGATTGATGTCTCATTCTAAAGGTATAAATGGGAATTTTTTATTAAAATTATTTTTTGCACCTATTTGAATTTTTATTTTATAACACTCTTAGAATTTAGGTTTTAGCTTTATGGACTAACCTCATTATAGATATTTTTCCTAGGTTATCCTTGTCTTTTTTAGGTTATATTGACTTCACAAATCAACTTTACTAAACCTTGCTTGATCTCATTTAGAATTATTCTTCATACTTATTCATTTTGAGGCTAACTATATTTATACAGAGATATCTCTTGTACACATGTCTCTTTTATGCCTAAATATTCATCAAATTATAGAGTGGATATGTATTTTTATTTCTAACATCTAAGTCCTAAACTCCCTAGATCATCTATATGAGTGAGGACCATCCATGTTTCAAAATCTTTCTCATCCATGACTTGCACATAGTAGCACCTATTTTGAGAAATTTTGATCATCTAGATAAGTTATATTACTCCATGTGTACGGATATCACTCATAAAAGATTAATAATATAGGGCATAACTTATAGATTCCCGTACTAATATAGATGTGTGAGGACCATCATGTATCTTCATATAATTCATCCACTAATTACATAAAAAATGATTAAGGCAAGGACTCTTCAATCAATTGAATTAATAGGATCATGCCACTTGTATCAATATCATGAAGTCACTTATATTGGCTCAAAAAAATAAGTCATAGAGTCCCTTGACCATCCAAATGAGTAAATAATGTCCACATGTCACATTTTAGCTCATATGTGACCTACACATAGTGTCACCTATTATGAGAACTAATGATCATCTAGATTAGAGAGATTATGACATATAACATGATCTCATCCATAACTAACAAGATAATAAATAGATTATAGAGTCCCTTGATCATTCAAATAAATTAATACCATCCACATGGCATAATCTCACTCATCCCTAACTTTCTAGATAGAGGTACATAATCAAAGATAAAATACTATTTGGATAAGTGACGACCTTCAATATATAATCATACCATTAACTCACAACCTATAGACACAATTAAATATAATACATAGCCCATGATAAATCTAATAATTTAGATCACTCTATGTGTTGGCATCTCACTTACTCATTACTAAAGAGTCCCAAGGTAAACAAACAAAACTCTCTAACTAGATATAAATTGAGAGTAGGACACATGTCAAACTCTAGATAAAGTACTTAAGACAAAATAAAATAAGATTCAATTGTATGATAAGTGGACATGTGGTATAAAAAATGACTCATCGGGAGATCAAATAACCATAATTAATGACATACTTATGCATGTCTCCCACTGAACAAATCAATTTCAAGACATTAAAGTGGGTCCTTAAATAATTATAACAAGACATTTGTCAATTTTTAAAATGACTAAGTAGTTAAGAACAATGGTATATCACCACTTGGATATTCTTATAACATATCATAGTGCCACAAAGGCTTAATAGGTGTGTGCTCTCCACACTCCCATACACATGATAGTTCTGGCATAAGTCATCTTTTGAGGGTCATATGTCGACTTGTAGAGGTTCATACAAGGGGCCAACCTCATACATCAATAATTATCAACTAAAAATTCCCTACCAAAATATTTAGGAAGTGTTCCACCTCATAACTCTTCTCAATGCTCCCTTAGTGAGCCCTAAGATTCTTTCTTTTTGAAAGAGGAATATTATGAAATAATTATATTAAACCATTTCATTCAATGATGACCAAAAGTGGGATCCCATGATATTTTGAGGTATGTCCCATATCTTTTTCTATAAGCACTACTACATAATATGTTTTAAAGGTTAAATTTATTGAAAATAAACATTTTTAGATTAATGTTGACTTTGTTTTTTTGTGTAAAATGTGTCTAGTTTTCATTAATGTCTTCTACTTTATTTATATTTTAATGGATTACTACTAACTCTCAAGAAATATTACATGTTATTTTATGTAATGTTTATTCATTAACTAATATTTTATTCTTGTTATTTTAGTTGATTTATTTTATTATTCTCATTGTATTTAAAGTTGAAGATCTATATGCGATTAACTATAGGCCAATTTGTAATTTATTCATTAGAGGAATATTGGAAGAAATACTGATGAGATATGGGTGAGTTGGTAAATAAATTTGGTTGTTATAATAATCACCCAAGTTCAAATATTAGATGGTATTGGAGGCTATTTGTGATTGGTCATTAGTATTAGGCCAGTCCATTATTGGTATTCTCAAGATGATTATACCCATTCATTGGTATTTTTGAGCTGGTTATGGCCATTTTTGGTAATTTTTTTCTTTTTTGCTTGGGGATTTGGGCCATTAATTATGTCCCAGATTGGTAAATATCCCACCAAAATCATATCTATCTAAAAAATAATTGGAATAAATCATTTTTTAATTCTCCTTAGACTCTTTCTTCATGTGACTAGAACTCGATACATCATGTAAATTGGCCATATAGTGGTACAACTATAGCTAATAATGTTCTAGTTTTTCAAGAATTAGTATTTCAATTTTTTCATAAAAATTATCTTTTATACTTTACCCTCTCTCCCATTTTTTTGGTTTTCAAGTGATCCTTCCACCATTTTTAGAAACTATGAAGTGAATCATGGTAGAGCTTAGAGTTTAAATCTATTGAAATTAATTTAGATAGAATTATATAAGATTTTTTTATTGATAAACTAGAATTATATCTCTATTGTTATAAATACATCTCTTATATATCTATTTTAAATGGGTAATTTAATGTATCCCAATACCTACAACTCATGCCTAAATTTTCTCAGTAATAATATAAAACAAGAAGATGTAAGTCCCCCAATTATTCCTTGAGCTTGCTCAGTGAATCTAACCTAATATATTTACCTCAAATAATGTGAATTTTTAATACACAATAATTGGCACTAGGAGTGCCTAAGTAGAGTATTTTAAACTTATCATTGGTTTTAAATTTTTTGTCCATCTTTTAAATTTTCCTATCATTTTACAGGCCTAAAACCTAGAACAATAAAAATTACTTCTTCAATGTTGAAATGTAAATAGGAATTATAATAGATGGAAAAATATAAGTATAAAGGGGAGAGTGTAATGAGCTGATATGACCCCAATCACCATGTGATGATTTAACCATGCCTATGTTTCAAATACTAAGAAGATGGAAATTAACCCTGTGTACTTATCCCACTTAGAGTGATTATTATTTTTTGCTCATTTGGCTACATGTATGTATCTAAATATAGCTTGAATAATTTATGATGATTTTATTTGAATTTAAAAAATAGGCTATTAACTTAGATAAATTTTTTTTAAATGAATATAATCAGATTTGAGAAGCATAGTGAAGCTTTTCTTAGTATGAAATAGATTAATTATGCGTCAATATTGAAATTTATAAGTGATAAAATAGGTGAATTATACATTACTTTATAATTATATATGAGGGGAAAACCTCATGATATTTATCTTTAAAATATTTTCCAAACTATAAGGTAGGTTTTTAATTAAGAAAATAGTTTCTACTGGAGTGAAAATATAGGATTGAACCATAGGACATTATCATTTAGTTGGTCTCTTCTCATTATGGTTGATTATGTCTCGAAGGGTAAAATTTGAAATTAAGTATCTAAGATGTTTTCACATATTCTTAGAGATATTTTTAGTGATTAATAAAAAAAAATTATCTTTAAGACAAATAATTAGAATGAGATAAATTTGTATAGGTAATTATGATAGAGTGAGGTGGCTAAATAGGTTGACATTAAGTGCATAAATAAATTAAAATAAAATTGGGATAAAAATGACATTATCATGTATTCATTAAAAAAATTGAGTGTCTAAATTCACCCCCACCTCCCCCTAAACTTTAATATAGAAATGAAATTAATATAATAAAAATAAATATATACATGACTTTGTACAAAACATTTTGACTTTGAGTAAATATTTGAATCATGCAATTCACATTAACTTAGCAAAACCTATAAAATATCATGAATTAGTGATTGTACCTTAGGTGTTTGAAGAGTAAATAATATGTATATTAGTTTGTTGTTAGTCCAAATGAAAAAACATCAAGTGTAACAATAAACTAGGCCTAAATAGTCATGCCTAAGAACTAGTGAGAACATAACACAATAAGTAAGATGACAAAATAGAGATAAAGAAAATACAAAATACTTACCTCCTTTGTTGAATTTTGGCATATGTATGTTTAATAGGAGACAATTTCCCCTAGGCTATAGGAGACAACAAAAAAAACATAAAACAACATTTCCCCTAGGCTATAGGAGACAATGACACATAAAACAAACAAAATGGGAGGAATAAAAGAAAAGAAAGGGGTATTTGAGATAACTCTAGATGCACTAGGCAAGTGTACATTTCCTACATAGTTCCATGGACATGATATCCAATGTGAACATCAAGCTAAATGTAGTTCTCCTAGGATATGGGATAGAAAACATCGATGATAAAAAAACATGATTGACTTGTAGATAAAAATAGGAATGGTCTCAAAAACTATAGAGTGCATGAGAAAAGAGGGGATGACATTTCACAATCATGAAAATGTCAATGAAAATAAATCACACAAACACGAGAGTATGGTTTACATTAAAACCAGACTAAAAATAAGAAATGAATATCCACAAATGAATTGATTTGGAAATTTATAGTGTTTACTACATATAATTCTTGGAAAAATAAGTCACTAAAAAAATGGTGAGATCATAACATGAAGTACTTGAAAAATGGTGAGAGCACAAAATGAATCCAAGTAGTTGTTAGTGTATCAAAGTTGAATACATAATGCTCATAACATGAAATTGTAAAATGATGAGAGCATGTGGCTTAAGTTCAATAAGGATGGAGAAATTAAATTACAAGTGATTAAATATGAAATATTTATGATTCATATTATCCTTAAGGCAAAGAAGTGATTGAAAAATAAAGGAAGGTGTAGTTGATCTAACTCAGGATACCCCATGTATCCAAGTGTTATCTACATAGTCTGTGTGGACCTCAGGATAATGTAGTTCTCTTAGAAATTAGAGGAAAAAGGTTAAGGTATTTTAGAAATGAAATTTAATAGATAAAATTATCCATCCCAAAAAAAATAGACAAATTTATATCTCACATGCAAATTCTAAGCCTATTTTCATGATTTTGTGATTTTTAGGATTTTCTAGATCTTTACAAATGTTTAGGGTTTTGAAAAATAATACAAATGTTTTTATAATTTTATAGGAATATCAACTCAATAAATAATTATTATATATATAATAATCCAACTCATAAAATAATGAGAGCATGGCTTAGGTTTCTCTCAAAATAATGATAGTGTTCAAACTTAAATTTCTCACAAAATGGCAAGAACATGGAAAAGGGGTGACTAAGTTAGCTTCAACATGAATCAAGCACTACATAAATAATCCTAATAGACCTCAAGTCACTATAATTATGTCTACACAATTTTTTTCCAATTAAGTATCAACAAGTTTAATTAAAAGGAAAATGACAAGGTAAATGATAATAATAATGGCAAGGTAATGCAGAATGCATGGTAAAGGTATTGCTCCTAATTTTCCCAAAGGTATTTATAATTAGAAAAAAATGTCAAAGGGTTTGTGTTACTAATTTTCCCATAGATATTTATAATTATTTAGTAGCACAAAGTGGGAACATAACAACAAATGAAGGATGTAATTGCCAAGACCACTATCATAATTATTTCATATACTACCATTCAAACATTTAATTCTAAAATAACTACAAGAACTAAATCTTTCAACAACCACTAAACATGCCTAAATTAAAAATTAATTAGAAATGAATACAAACATGATAGGTGGGGTTAGTTAAGAGTAATTTATTGGTGAAGGGTTAAGGGGATTGTAGAATAGAAAGGGGTATAGTAAAAATAAGAGGTATAATGTGGCATAACTTAGAATATCTTTGTAGATAATAATTCAAAAATTTCAAGCATAGAAACATTTGAAGTGCAATATGTTCATTATTTCATAAATTTCATCTCCCTCTAGTGTATTGAGAATGTATGATCTAGAACCATAGTTGGAAACAACTACATAGGGCCCTAACCAGTTTGGATGGAACTTTCCCTTTTTTTAGGACTTAATGTTGACATTTTTTTTTCTCTTTTAGTAAAAGGTTGGAAATATTGAATTTATGATCTTTAACATGCCTATTGGATTGGAATTTTAATTGATTATCATAATCCTAAAGATAATATTGATAAATAATACTTAGTATAATATCACTAGGCATGATAAATAATACCTTAGTCTAATAATAATTCCAATCAAATAGGCATGATAAATAATAAATCAGTCTAATCATAATCCTTAGTATAATATTGATATGTGCCCTGATTAATGATTAAATGAGAATCACCATACACTAGTAAATGTGTAATATTCCACTATATTACTTGAAGAATCCTTAAAATGACCTCTTTATACTTGGCCATGTTATTATTACATGGAAATCTAATGCAAAAGGACTTGGGAATGAGATACCCTTGTGGCATAACAAATAATATTCTATCCCCTGATCCTTGAATCATGAATGATCCATTAAAGTACATCTTCTAATATTTGGCTTTATAAGTTGCATTTACTTATTCAATGGTTATAATGGCCCCATTATGAAATTCAAATGTAAGAGTTTGATATCTTTAAGAGTATCTTCAACAAGATGATCTAGGATTACTTTCCCATTTATTCCTTTCTGGTCGGTGGATTCAATTTCAAACATGCTTAATAACATGATCCATTTTGCCATAAGACCCTATAGAGCTGAGTTTTAAAATTAAATACTTGAGTGAATCTACTTTGGCAATAACAATGGTCTTGTTTTTTATCATATAATGAAACAACTTTTGGGCTATGAACATGATTACTAAATAAGCCTTTTCAATTGGCATATAATTATGTTCATATGTGACCAATGTTTGGCTCAAATAATATATGATGTGTTCTTTTCCTTGTTCATCATGCCATGCCAAAATTGCCCCCAAGGATTTTTTTGTTGTTTATAGGTAAATAAGTAATGGATTATTTGGCATTGGTGGCAACAAAACATGTGGGTTGGAAAGATATTATTTTATTTGGTCAAATTATTTATGACACTCTTCATTCCAAGAGAATGTAACACCTTTCTTCAACAAGTACATAAATAGATGGCATTTATTGGATAATTTTGAGATGAATAATATGATAAATTGAATCTTGCCCTATAAACTATGGAGCTACTTCAAGGTAGATGGTGGTGGTATCTCTATAATTAGATGGAATTTAGCTAGGTTAACTTTAATTCCACTATGAGATATAATGAAACCTAATATATTACTAGAAGTGACACCAAATACAATTTTCTTTGGATTAAGCCTAAAATTATAATAATGAAGTCTCTCAAATATTATTCATAGCATGGTTGGGGGATTAGCACAGGTGTTTGATTTACCTAAGATATCATTAACATATTCCTCAATAATTTCATGCATCATGTCATGAAAAATAACTATGATAGCTCTTTATTATGTGTCTTTAACATTATTAAGTATAAACAACATCACCTGATAACAAAACATCCCCCACAAAGTGGTGAACATTGTCTCATGTTATTCTTGTGGTGTTATCTTCATTTGATTATAACCTTAAAAATACATCCATTAGAGAGAATGTTTCATATCTAGTTGTTGATTCAACTATCAAGTCAATATTAGGCAAAGGGAATTCATCTTTAGGTCAAGATTTATTGATATCTTTGAAATCAGTGTATATCCTAATGCCTTTTGGTTTCTTATTTATTTGCACAATTTTTGAAATCCATTCTAAAAAGTTGATTGACCTAATGCATTTCACATATAAGAATTTTTATGACTCTTTCTTTACAATCACAATAATACAAAAATTCATCTTACATAAATTTTGTTTAATAGGATTGGCATTAGGATGTACAATGAGATGGTGTATAACTAAGGTGGGATCTAAACTTGGCATGTTTGAATAGGCACATGTAAATATTTAAAAAAAAAAGTCTCAAAAGGGACGTAAAAGCTTCACATTCCTCTTGAGTGAGGGATGTGCATAGTTTAATCCATTTAGGGTCTTTTAGATTCTCAATATTTACCTCTAAAGTGTCCTCCATCAGAAGTATAGAACTATATTATAGAATAGTTGGCAAGTAGTTTAATTTATTGGTAATAACAAAGTCCTCTAGATGAACTATCTCATATAATTATCTTAAATATGATGAATTAGGATCTCCTAATGTTGACATTAGCCATGACACAAATACCTTGGGGCACTCTTGAACAATCTATGTAAAAGATTTCCACTCCTTAGTAATGATATATGATCCATAAATAGACTATGGGTTTTTGGTCTCCTATGCCTCATAGGAAGAAGGGTGAACATCCCTATCTAATGGTGTTGGAAACTAGTTTTCTCCAAGAGACTTACCTTTCTCTTTAATTCTTCCTTGGTTAGAAAGTTCCCCAAAGAGGTTTTCACTTTTAGACCTCAATGTTTACTTTTATTTTTATTTTTGGCTAGGGAATTTCACCCACTCTCTAAAGTAGGTAGAAAGATCCAATCTAATTACAAAACCGTGCTTGTGTTCTCCAAGAGGTGTGTGAATTTGTAGTCCTAAGAAGTCATATATGGCCTCATCATTTTTGAGCTCATCTAATGGAATTATTGAATATTACTAATATTATTCTATTAATTGTGGATGGTAAAGGGTTGAGTTTCAAGGTTTATAAATAGGTCTAATGGTGCAAATGTCATGGGGGTTAAATAAATTTATAATGAAAAGGTAATCATAGATGCTATAATCAAACCTTACATTATTGCTAGCATCATCATCACTAGTCATCAATGTTGGAATGCAAATAAGGTATGTAGGGTCACCCATAGGTTGTTTAAATCCAATATCATGAGTTCCATTATATTTATTCATTAAGACTAGTTCAATTTTTCCTTATTGATATATCCTAAGGCCTATGCCTTCATAAGGGAGGTGATGGATAATTAAGTTGGGAATAGGATACTCAGCACTTTGGTAATAGTTGAACAACTCATCAATGTAGATTAATGAATCATATTATATTAAAGGGTCATGTTCTAGGCTAGAGGTTAGTTTAAAAATAATGGGATTATTGAACTATGTTTTTCCTTCAATTTTCCACTCTATATGAGTAGTCTTGGTCTCAGGTCTCCCATAAGATTTTGTATTTTTTGGAAATTTCATAATATGGAATGAATTATGGGTGTTATATTCTCAAAGGCCTTTGTCAATGATATAGAAGTGGTTGTAAATTTTTGGTGGATGCATGGTGGAGGTAGAGGTTAAACTATTTAGATCAATGTAATTAGCTTCTAGCCCTAATTCAATGGATTTTCCATTTCTAGTTTTGTCTTTATCACTTTGGGCATAAGATTCATGCCAAACTGGTAGATGTAAATTTTATACTCGACCTCAAGGTGTTTACAATATGGATATGGCTAAAGATCAGTAGGTATAGTCAATTTTATTCTTGAATATGGAAATTTTATACACTGATGCAATGTAGAAGTTATAGCCCTAATTTAATAATTTAGGGTTGACCTCATAATAGATTATAAGATAATTCTAGGTTTAAAACATAGCATAAGGTATCATGGGTTAACATACCAATAACCACTAGAAACCTAATGCAACTTTGAGATTCTTGTTCTTTATTATTGTATGCCTTGATAATGATGGCATTTGCCTATTAGTCAACTGATATATATATATATATATATATATATATATATATATATATGACCAAATTTAGAGACATGATGTTATGACTCAGACTATTTTCTACAAGGACATGTTTAATTTTATGGTTCGTTATATTAAATTTAATGTATAATGGGTTATTAGGTAGCAGGACTAGAAAAGGCATATCACTTTGGTCAAAGGTGAGATGTTGGCTAGGGGCTAGGTGACGAACGATGGCTTGGAGTTTGTGTAGAGTGATATCATCTAGAACAAGGGATTGATTTAAATACTTATTTAGGATGTCTTTGTGGATGGTAGATGTGTGAAAAAATCCATGATGGAGATATGTGCAGGTGTCCTCTTTAGTTTTTCCATAATATCATAGGTTATCCATTTAGTTTTTTATTTTTGATAAACATATAAGGTTGATTAGGCTCATTTTTAGTATTTGGATATGATTCTTTGATGGTTACCCTAGTTCATTAAGTTGAAATTATGAAATCTCAATCTAAAACTTGACTTTGGTAGTTGGTTGAGTAGTTCATGAGGCTTGTAATGATGATCCTTGGATGGTATGGTGCCATATTGTAAACATGTCTCATATAAAAATCACCAACATAAGGAAGTTGGTAGGTATTATCTATAAAATAGAAATTATTAGGCAAAGGTCTCCCTTTTTTTGGCCTAGGGTTTATAGTGATGGTGGTAACATGACCTCTAAAACATTTCCTATAACATTTTTATAGGTACACATAATGATGTGATCAACTCCTTGGTTGGTTTGATCCTATATCCTTTGTTCTGACCATTCTATTGTTGTTTTTATGGATGACATTATTGTTGTTAATTTTATGATGGAGTTCACTATCATCGTTGTTTTTATTATTGGTAATTCTACTAGTTATTGTTATTGTTATGTTGGGTAAATGGATTTTGGTAGATACCCAAGTTATGATTATTCATAGGAGCATGGGTGTCTCTTTTTATCTCTATGTTCTCAAGAATATCCTCAATCATATGTATAAGTTAGATAGACCATCTTATGGAATGCCCTTTAACATGATAGTGCTCACAAAATGCATGTTCCCTATACTAATGAGGAAAAGGAATCCATTCAAGAAATTGATTTAGTTTAGGCCAAATGATCATATTTTCATGAACCAATATTCAAAACACAAATTCAATAGGATCATCAAGGTCACTAAATTTTTAGGTAATGCATGGTATTTTCATCAAAGGAGGGGCTTGTAACTAGTATTGATTTAATGGTAGTTATTTTTGTGGAGGTCTTAGTTGAATGTATAGAGGAAGTGGTTGTTGAGTGTGTGTATGTATATAAATATTCAGTGTTTGAACCATCTAAACATGGCATGATTTAGTAACTATTGAACAAATTTGGCCCACATAAGGATATTTTGCCTCATTCAGAATGGATGGTCTGGATAGATGTTTTTACTAGAATGAATGGTCCAAATATCACATTGTGCTTACAAAGATTTTGAAACACTTTAAGTTATCTTAAAGTGTAATATGATTTATTTTCAAGGGAAATATTTGAGCAGGTCTTCATGGTGTCCAAGTAGTTCAAGGCCATGGGTGAGTTTTTACAAGCCTACAAAATTCATCAGAGCTCTCAAGGATCAATAAAAATCTCATAGCACAAGCCTAAATGAGCCAAACCATCTTACACATCATGTAGAAATGAACAAGTTGGTTTACTTGTATATATTATAAGTTCACTTAGAAAGAATCTTAGGTTAAAATAAATTCATGGACATTTTACCTTCATGCCAAGATCATCCTCTACAAATTTCATGTCTTGATGAATTCTCTATCTCAAGATACAAGCCTTAAATGTAGAATAAGCAATTGAAGATGGTCATGTGAGCATAAAATTTAAGCCTAAAAAATTAACCATTAGGGTTAAAAATTTGATAGGAATGTATATGTCAATGATGGTCATGTGGATGTCAAATAAGATCATGTAGGCATCAAATTTAAGCCACAAAAAATAGCCAATGGGGTTCATAAATCTTAATGAGGGTTATACAGACATCAAATATGGTTGTACATATGTCAAATATAAGTGCATAGACATTGAATATGAGCAAATAGATATCAAATTTGGGCCTCATAAATTAGATGTATAAGTTTAAATGGTGGGTCTCAATTAGATCTATGGTGCATGTTCATTCATACATCTAGATCTAATGGTACAATTTAAAGTCAAAGAGTAAGAGGGTTTAGATCAAAGCCTCACATTCATTCATACATCTAGATCTAATGGTGTGAGTTAAATTGAAGGATTAAGCATATCCTAGGGACCAATAATGAGAAGACATTTTGGAACAAATTGATAGGTCCAAGTTGGCAATCAACAACCAATAAATAAAGGGAAAATCTAAAATCTTCTAGTGGAAGTCAATGAACCAATTTTTGACTTAGGTGAATGAAGGTTTCAAATAGTTAGGTCACCATTAGAGCTTGATCAACAATAGATGTAGTCATATAGGAAATATTTTCAAAGATAAAGCTCTATCACCATTAAATTTTAGATAGGACCTCTCATCAATAATTTAGAACCTATCAACCCTATTACAAGATTACTCCATTGATGTGTTCATTGTTATTATAGATTAAAGATACTTTCATGTAGTAGCTTCTTAGATCTCAGATGGTTTAGAAGCAAAATAGGTCTTTTTGGGCCTAATATAGAGATCAAACAAGACTAAATGTCTATCAGACTTTTAAGGATATTATGACTATGTGAAAACTGATAGATTGGGTTGGTTTTTGATCTATGGTGGACCTATGTTCAAGTTTGATCATATACTTACATAAATGTGATTATGAAGAAGTGTCTCATCTTTTGATATGGTCACATTTTTTATAAACATGTACCTATGGTTGTCCAAAGTAGATGTGGCATGAGGCTATCAATTTTGAGATATGAGAAGTTTATCCTCATTAGTAGATCAAGTAGAAGGTGGCATGGAGTTCCAAGGAAGAGACCTTGTGGATAGATAAGGATAATTGGAATTCAATTATTTTATAGATATTTTAAAGTGTTTTATTTCTTGATAAAATCATGACCCATCAGCCTCAAATTAGTTCTAATCCATCACAACTTCCCCTCTACTCTCCTCCTTTTCTATATATGTTCCATTTTATTCCACATTGTATCACTCTCTGGAAGTTATAGACAATAAATCTCTAAGATTTTTTAGAGAAATAGACTCTTATGCTTTGTCTTGCTCAAAATATGCCAAAATTTTTATTGTAACACCTTTCGATGTAATAAAGACTGAATTCCATCATTTTTTCAAACTAAATTGAAGTGTGTTATATGAATTCATGTATTATGGTTAAGTGAATATATGCTTTATTTGCCTGTCTAAGTTCCCTCACCTTCATTAAGTGATTTTTAGTCCTCATGGGTAATTTTAAGTGTAATATATAGTTTATTGATTAAGTTAGAAGTAGATATATGCTCTTTCATGCTGGTTTGATAGTTGGTCCATGCCTTATTATGAAATACTTATGTGGGATTGATCTTCTTTAGTTTTTAAATTTGTCTTATAGTGTGTCTTGTGTAAAGTATAAGTGTTTTTATTATTGGTGAATCACCTCATTATATATGCTTTTATATGTTTTTTATTGCTCTCTTTCCCCTTTTCCAAACTATTGTTAGTTTAGGTCTAGTTTAGGTGATAGATCCAAATGGAAGTCAGCTTTCTCCAGAGTTTTGACCTGAGTTTAGGTGACCCATAGCCTAGGGTCATTCCCATGTTAGA
Organism: Torreya grandis; assembly: GCA_037957365.1. Lineage (NCBI taxonomy): Eukaryota > Viridiplantae > Streptophyta > Pinopsida > Cupressales > Taxaceae > Torreya > Torreya grandis. The sequence continues at coordinate 1,451,322 of JARHVA010004651.1, forward strand.
CTATAATTATGTAAGAGGAATTGAAAAATATTCTTACTTAGCTGGTGTGTAATTTATGACACTAATAATTTTGGCACACCCAGTGGGACTAAATTTTCCTTAGCATGGTTGAAGTTTAAAGACTGAGAAGAAGCAATTCTAGCAAGATGAGACATATACCATCATCAAAAGATGAATATTCTTCATGTTTTAATAGAATCATCTAGAAAGTGATTTAAATCCAAAGATTACTACAAGATCAATAAGTATAGGTACTTCTTTTGAACACATTGAATTTCCTTCTACTTCTTATAAAAATTGAGTTTCAATAGGACAAGTCCTTATCCTCAAAATAAATATTCATCTCCTGGTCATGCTATTATTTTAGTCCAAGTTATTTTCCTTATTAACCAAATCCCCATTACCCAAATGGTTATCAGGAATCAATTTTTTATTCCATTTAATAGGTAAAGTCCCATAAATTTATCCCAATATGATGACTTTATTATGTCTACCATTAAGAGTATTCCTTTATTCTCAAGAGAATGGGATAAAATAATTGCTATTGAGCATATCCATGATGTTGCCAACTTTTTTTATGTTCATAATGTTTTTTAGTATAATGTGGCTATCAGATTGCTTGTTGCTTCTTTCAAAGGAAAATCATTACAACGGTATATGAATTTTGTTTTGACCTCCATTACTACCTAGGATGAGTTAGTTGTACCCTTAGTCAGGAAATCATTTATCTTTAGTTGAATAGTTAAGTACCATTAAAATTTACCCCCATGAATTCATGTCCAATTTCAACCTCATATTCCAAAAAACATGGACTAGGATACCTACATTGGTTAGACTATCCCTAGAATATGCATTCTTGTACTTTTTTAAATCCCTTAATTTTGATATTAGTGTAATGATATAGTTCATGGGTGGTAATACTTTACCAAATGCCTATGAGCTTGCAATAACAATAGAGCATAGCTTGATACGACTTATTAAACTTTCCTCAAGGCCCATAATGCCTATTTTCCTATAAATAAAACCTATTATACCCCTTTAAATTCCCCAAATCCCATCTATATATCCTATTCCATCTCTGAAAGCATAATTTGTAACCCCTTCTAATTAGGATAGTGAGATTGGAGGTTTAAAAAGTATGTTAAAAGATTTTGAAAATGAAATAGTTCAAATCAAGAGACAAAAATACTATGGTAGGCCTTATTAAAAACAAAACCAAAACACTTATAAACCCTCCAATAATCAAATGCCTCCTTATCAACCTTTAGAGAAAATAGACCACCTCATCAATCTCAAAGAGTCATACCCAAGTTAAACCATATGAAACCCTTGACCCTAATGTACCCTCCAATTAAAAATCCATTATTCCCACACATCCTCAAAATAAATTGATGCAATATCTAGGTTGATATCCTTTTAATCCAATTATATGCAAAATCAAACCTTGGTATCACAGGATATTACTATGTCATAAATGACATAAGATGAGTTTTCTCTTCAAGCAAGTCAGTTCAAGAGACAAATTTGATACCCTAAGGAAAGTCTCAACAAGTTCAAGGGTATCCTAATGCCATTAATGTGAAATGGAAAATAGATGATCATGTTGCATTCAATTAGATTAGTGAGACTAGCAACATAAGTGGTCAAGTTATAGCTCTAAATAGAGATAAAATAAGAGCTATTGAGGAATCTCAAGATGTGAGAAATACTTATATTACACATAATATCATTCCAAAGAGTATAAAATATCAACCTATTACTCTTATAACATAGAAAAATTAGAATGTAGAAGATAGGAAGATCCCCCAAGTACCTTTGATTAGAGAATAAGCAGTGGTTCACAAAGTATCTCCAAAGGTTGGTAGAACCTCATTCAATATAATAGATCAAATGAAGAAATATAATGTCATAATTAGAAATTGGTATTCCATTTCTATTCCATGGAAAAAGGACATGCTCATCTAAGAGCTTTCAACTCTCAAGGTGTCTCAAGAACCAATTGAGAAACAAGGTGTTGTTTTATCTAATTCAGACCAACTAACCAAACAACAAGACCAATAATTGAATTAAATGAAAAAGGTAGACACAAACAATTTCAAATCATATAGGAATCCTCCTTTTTACCTCTCTTTTATAGTTGGTGACCATTCAGTTCATAATTATATGGTAGATAGTGGAGCCAGTAGCAATGTCGTGCCTAAAAAAATTAAAGATAAGCTTCATCTTGTCTATGAACCAAATACCAAAGGAGTATTTAAAATATATGGGTCACCAAGAAAGATATTAGTAATCATAAAATATATAAATTTACACTACATGATTTTTCCAATGTTACCATTCAACAAGATTTAGTTGTAGTGGACTTGCTTCCTTATTTTTCCATGTGTCTGTCAAGGAACTTTACCTCAAAGATTGAAGGATAATTATTAGCAGATTGGAAATATTTGATGTTTAGTACCAGGTATGGTACTAAGGTAATAATACATTATAAAGATATTACACATTTCCATTTGGATCCATATATTCCAAGTATGGTGAACACTAATTGTACTATCTCAAATGAGGTGCTAGAAACTAATAAAGTAGAGACTAACTCCTTCTATATGGAGTTACATATAAATTCCTAAATGAATGGGCCTCTCATTTTTATGAACATGATCCTTATAAATTAATTTAAGAATCAATTGGTTTTTATTTCCTTTATGAAAATGATACACCAATTCCATCTTTGATGAAGGATGATGAGTCTAGTGATGGCCTGTTGCAACTATACTTGATGGATCAAGGAAAAAACATGGCATTGGGGATGGAATGATGTTTATTTCTCTAGCTAATCAAAGGTATTTATATTCTCATAAATTTTAGTTTGGTTATTCAAATAATGTTGCTAAATAGGAAACACTAGTTCATGGTTTACAATGGACAAGAAAGATAAAGGTCAATACCTTACAAGTCTTTGGTGATAGTGAAATGGTATATTACCAAGTAAGAGGTATAAATATATGAAAGAATCCATTGCTTAGGTATTATATTCATATATTATGGGACTTGAAGAATTTCAAGCTTTCAATATTTGTGGCATATCAAGAAATGAGAACAAACATGCAGATAGGTTGGATGTCATTGGGTCATAATTTAGTATCCCAGATGATATAAAGAATGCAAAGGTTTAGTCACACATCAAGGTTGTTGTAAGACCTTTTATTCTATAAAACCATGAATATTGGCAAGTGTTTTAAGATGATAATCATTTATCAAGTTATTACAAGAAGTTAAATTTTCCTCAAGGAACCAAGAAAATCTCTTATAGTAGTATGGTGATCATATTGTGTAACTGAAGACAAGTAAGTTTCCCAAAGGGGTTGTCACACTTGAGAATATATTTATCAGAGATGATGAGATGATAAAACTCTATTTTTCATTGTCAACAAAAGAAGAACACTATATAAATGTGGAAATTACAACTAGTAAGAACTTGAAGTTGGGAAATGTATGCACTCCTTCATAAAAATAAACTTTAATTGAGTTATGTTCAAGTTTTTCATATGTATTTTCATGGTGGTATAGTCACCTCAAATTATTTGATTAAAGTCTATCTCAACACACCATCGATTTATAAGATGAGAATAAGCTAGTAAGATAAAGACAAAGGCCTATTAATCTAAATATTAAGCCTTTGATGAGAGATGAGCTTCATAAACTCATTGAGTCAAATATAATATTTAAAATTAAGCATTAAACTTAAGTGGTAAATATTTTTTTAGTATTGAAAAATAATGGTGAGATTAGACTATGTGTTGATTTTCATGACTTGAATAAAGCTTCCCTTAAAGACTACTGCCCATTGTCATCAATGGACCAAATTTTATAGTTGGTTTTAGGTTCGGAAAGGTTCTCCTTGTTGGATGTCTATAGTGGTTAAAATTATATATTGTTCAAAGAAGAAGACCAATTCAAAACAACCTTCACCACAAATTAGGGGACATTTGCATATAGAAAGATGACTTTTGATTTATCCAATACTAGTGAAAATTTATAGAAAGCCATTAATATGTCATTATAGGGTGTCCTCAACAATTTTATACTTGTTTATTTCGATGACATAATAGCATTTTTTGAGAATGTATATGATCACATGATTCACCTCGATAAAGTGTTTAAAAGGTGCAGGCAATTTGGGGTATCTCTTAATCCCAGAAAGTGTATTTGATCTATTCATGAAGGTAGGATTCTTGGACATGTGATTTAAAACCATGGTATAATTATAGATCATGATAGGATGGATTCAATTCTTGTACTTTCTTTGCATAAACACAAGAAATATTTGAAAATATTCTTAGACAATATCAGTTTTATAAGAAGGTACATTTCATATTATTTTGATTTAGCTAAGCCACTTATATCCATGCTAAATAAGGGTTAGAGTTTCATCTAGACCAAGGAAGGAGTGAGGATATTTGAAGAGATCAGGAAATCCATAGCCAATTTTCCTACATTCTTGAACCCTGAGTTCACAAAGGATTTCTTCTTGTACACACATGCTAACATTGACACAATTTTAGGTATTCTCATGTAGTGAAATCAAGAGGCTTTAGAGTAGCCAATATCCTTATTCATCAAAGGCTTGGAATAATATGAAACAAGGTAATCTTTTATTGATAAGCATGTACTTTTAGTTATAAGGTCTCTCAAGAATTTTAGATACTTTTTATCCAATAATAAGATACATCTAATGATTTCACATCCAAGTATCAAATATTTTATCTTGAACAAGGATTTAAATGACAAAAAGAGCTAGTTGGATAACCAAGGTAATGGAGTATGATGTGGAGATCAAGGTCAAAAAGTTGGTTAGAGGTAAAGAACCTTGTGAACATCTAGTCTAAGACTTGAAAGAGGCTAATGGAGTGGTTATGGTTTCAAATGATGAATACGTTATAGTTTATTACACCTCACCTTCCAAATGGTTCCAAGACATGGTAAGATACCCTCATAATGGTATTTATCCTTCTCATCTGACCCCTCTAAAAAGGGGATTTTTTATATTATAGTCAATTCCATTTCTCCTTGTTGATAGTGTTTTGTTCAATAAATATATCAATGTCATATTACTAAGATGCATAGAGCCAAGTCAAAAAAAAATATTGCTTTAATAGTTACATGATGGACATGGTGGATGACATTATTTAGATAGAAAAATAACCCATAAGATAATGAGAGGTGGGTATTATTGGTCAAACATATTTGATGAATGTTATGAATGGGTTAGGAAATATAGACAATGTGCTATGTTTGTTAGAAATTTGAAACTTGAAACCTTACCTCTCTAACCAATTATAGTTAATAAACCCTTTTTTTAGTGGGGATTGAACTTTGTTGGTCTCATTAACCCCACTTCAACCTTAGGACATTAATTAATATTGACTAGTAAAGATTATTTTGATAGATGTACATAAGTAGTGGCATTAAAAGAAGCCAATGAGTCCAATGTTATAGATTTATATGAAGGTTTTCTTACTAGATTTGGAATCCCTTCAACCATTATTTTTGAAAACGTTATGGCCTTTGTGGGGTCTAAAATCAACTAGTGGGTAGTTCAACATAGTGTTTTTCTCAATACTTCATCAAATTATTATCCACAAGGTAATGGCCTTACTGAGTCCACTAATAAGAACATGTTGAAGATAATCATGAGGACTATTAAAAATAATCAAAGGTCATGGCATCTCAAATTGAAGTCAGCTCTATGGGCTGATAGGATCACCTATAAGTGATCAATAGCCAATTCTCCATACAAGCTAGTATATGGTAAGGAAGCAATAATACCCATTTCTCTTCAATTTTTTTACTTTAGAACTAATGCATCAACTTGAAATTTTAGAGAATGAGCTAATGGAAATTAGATATGCTAGGCTCATGGAGCTAGAAGAGACAAGACATCAGTCCATGTTGGCCATGAAATCCTATCAAGCACAAGTGAAGAGGTCTTTTGACAAAGTAAATTATTCAAGAGACTTCAAAGAGGGAGATTTTGTATTTAAGTGAGATGAGGATAGAGATAATATAGGAAGGCATAAAAATTTTGAATCTATTTGGAGTGGTCCATACATATTCTCTAGTTATAAATCCCACAATTCCTTCTAACTTGAAAATATGGATGGTGAGGAACTTATTGTCCTAGTAAATGGGATACATCTAAAACACTATCATTGAGGAAGCTAAGTTCCCTTTACATAGTTAATTGGTCTTTTTTTCTTGCAAGTGTTGTTCTAACACATTAATTTGTTTTGTTTTGTCATAAATAAGTGATTTATTTTCACATTTACTTTAATTAGGTTAGTTTTCCTTTATTGTTTATTTCTTTACCTATTCTATGTAATTAATTTTCCTTGTAATCTAATAGGGTTTCTTATAATCATGGATTAGAGTCATGTAAATGGTCCAAGTTATCAAGCATAGTAGGCATGCTACCCAATTAAGTCACTAAAGATGTTGACCAAATTTGGCCCATATAAGGATATTTTGCCTAATTTAGAATGGATGAGTTGAACAAATGTTATAGATAGAATGAGTGATCTAAAGATCACATTGTGCTTACAAATATTTTAAAACACTTTAAGTTATCTTAAAGTGTAATCTGATTGATCTTTGAGGGAAAAACCCAAGAAATTATTCATGGTGTCCAGGCAATTCAAGTTCATGGGTGTGTTTGCACAAGCCTCAAAAAATCATTGGAGATTTAAAGGATCAAGCAAAAGCTCATAACACAAGCCTAAGTGAGCTAGACCATCTTGAAAATCACACATAAATTAACAAGTTAGTTTAATTATACATTTTATAAGTTTACTTAAAAATTCTCTCAAGATAAAATAAATGCATGGACATGATGTCCTTCATGCCATGATCATCCTTTGTAAATTTCATGGCTTGATGAATTCTCTATCTTTAAATATAATCCTTCAAAGTATAATAAGCAGATGAAGATAGTCACACGAGCATCAAATTTAACCCTAGATAATTAACCATTAGGTTTCAAAATGTGATGGGCATGTAGACATCAATGATAGTTACACAGACATCAGATATAGGTTTGCAAATGTCAAATTTAAGCCATAAAAAATAGCCAATAGTGTTAAAAAATCATAATGATGGTTGTGTAAATGTTAAATACAATCATGAAAATGTCAAATACGGGCATGCAGACATAAAATATGGTCATGCATACATCAAATTTAGGCCTTATTAATTAGCTATTTAAGTTCAAATGGTGGGTCCCAAGCAGATCTATGTTTTCCATTCATTTGTACATCTAGATCTAATGGTTTGAGTTAAAGTTAAAAAGTTAGAGGATCTAGATCAAAGGATCACATTCATTTATAAATATATATATATATATAACAATGCAAGTTAAAATAAAGGAGTTAGTGTATTCTAAGGACTAATAAGGAGAAGATAGTTTGTCATAAATTGATAGGTTTGAGTTGGCAATCGACAACCAATAAACAAAGGGTAAATCCAAAAGCTTCTGATACAGGTTGATGAAACAATTTTCAACCTAGGTGAATGAAGGTTTCCAATATCTAGGTCACCTTTAGAGATTGATCAATAGTATATGTATTCATACAATCAATATGGTTAAGGATAAAGCTCTATTGCCATTAAAGTTTAGACATGACCTCTAGTCAATAATTTAGAACCTATTGACCCTATTGCAAGATTGTTCCATTGATGTGATCATTACTCTTCTAGATTGATGATCCTCATGCATAGTTGCTTCTTAGCTCTGACATGGTTTATAATAAAAAAAGGTAATTTGGGCCTAATACAAAGATCAATCAAGACTAAATGTCTATCAAAATTTATAAGATATTGTGACTATGTGAAAACTGAAAGATTGGGTTGGTTTTCAAACTGGGTGGACCTATGTTCAATTTAGAGTAAATACATACATAAAAGTGATTTTGTTGAAGTATCTCATCTTTTTATATGCTCACATTTTTGATAAAGAGGTACCTATGGGCATCCAAAGCACATGTGGCATGAGTTTGTCAGTTTTGAGATATGAGAAGTTTGTCTTCATCAACAAATCAAGTAGAAGGTGGTATAGAGTTCCAAGGAGGAGAACTAGTGGATAGATAAGGACAATAGACATTTAATTATTTTATATATATTTTAAAGTTTTTTCTTTCTTGATAAGATCATGACTCAATAGCCTTGAATTAGTGCTAATCCATCACAACTTCTCCTCTCTTCTCCCCATTATATATATATATATATATATATATATATATATATATATATATATATATATATATATATATATATATGTATGTTCTATCTTATTCCACGTTATTGCTCTCTCTAGAATTTTTGGACAAGAAATCCCTAAGAGTTTTTAGTTGAATGGAATCTTATGCTTTGGCTTTCTCAATCTATGCAAAAATTTTAATTGTAACACCTTTTAATGCAATAAAGACTGAATTCCATCATTTTTGCAAATTGAATTAAAGTGTGTTTTATGAATTCATGTATTGTGGTTAAGTGAATATATGATTTCCTTAACTATGTCTAAGTTCCCTCACCCTCATTAAATTTTTTGTAGTCCTCATAGGTCATTTTAAGTGTAATATATAGTTTATTGATTATATTGGAAGTGGATATCTACTCTTTCATGCTAGTTTGATAGTTGGTCAATGTCTTATTAGGAAATACTTATGTGGGACTGATCTTATTTAGTTTTGAATGTGTCTTATAGTGTGTCTTATGATCATTATATATGATTTCATATGTTTTGTTACTCTCTCTCCCCTTTTCCAAGCAATTATTTGTTTAGGTCTAGTTTAGCTAATAGATCCAAAAGGAAGTTAGCCTTCTCCAGAGGTTTGACCTAAGTTTAGGTGACACACAAGCTAGGGTCATTCCCATGTTGGACTATATTTGTGTAAGAGGATTTTAAAATATCCTCACTCAGATAGGGTGAAATTTAGGACACAAAAAAAAATATCATTACCATAAACATTCTTATTGCAGTTATAGTGTTTAGGTATTTTGTTATTATTGGCTTGAGGTGGCATTGAAGTTGGTATTTGAGTTGAGATATGATTATAGTTCTAGATTTAATTATTGTTTATATTATAATTAGAAGAGAATATCTTAATTATGCCTTTGTTGACAAGGTATTTCTAAGTCTATATACTTTTTTCTATAACCTCTTTGAACATGTAAGAACATTATAGATCGAGATGGTAGGAGATATTGCTATGTAAGATTTTAGTAAATATTGCAACAAAATATTTATATGGTAGATTATATGTATGTAAATTGGATTTCTAAGGCTCTCCAATATTTCAAATATAAAACACATCTCTCACCAGTCTTCAGTTTAGCTTGGCCTAGATCCACAATAGTAATCTCATTCTTGAGATGATATGAAAATTGATGTAAAAACTTCTCTAAAAGACCATCAAAGTTCGATACAAAGTTATTTGGTAATTTCAATAGCCATTCCAAGGCTTGTCCATCTATAATCTTTGAGAAAAATAAAATTAATTATATATCATTATATGCCATTGGCTAATAGGCATCAAATAATTATTTCAAATTCTATCTAGGTTCACCTTTGCCTTTGTATTTTTCAAATGTAGGTATCTCATAACTTGGTAGAAATGGTATTTGTAGATACTCTATGTTAAATGGGTAGGAGCATATCTCCTCCAGTTTGATCTTTTTTCATTTATTTTTTAGCTTATATAGCTTTGATTATATCCTTAATCTTTTAAAAATCTTGGGCAAGGAAATTAGGAGTGGCTTGTTGTAGTGGGGGTTATGCAATCACAGTTAGATTACTCTGAGTAGGGTAGGTATATTATGGGATGTTGGTTGAATTGGCCAAATGACCAGGTATGAATATCCATGCAGTGTGGTTAAATTATGGGTACATAATATGATGTTGTTGAAGCACATTTTAGTTTGATTTGACTACATAATCCTGGCTAATGAATTGTGGCCATGGTAATGGAATTTGGCTTTGTGGAATATATTGTTAATGTTGGGTTTCAAAGGGAACTTGTTACTTACTTATTAAACCCTATTATATATAGGGTACATGTTGTTGACTAGATACAGGTTGTTAAATTTATTGTTAGTTGAATCCTTGTTTCACATATGATACCCATTGGGTGAAAGGAAATTGTTTTCAAGCACCTAGTACTTACTATGTGTAAAGACCTTGTTGATGGCTAAACACATGTTTTTTTATCATTAATTATTGTTGAAGTGACACTTTTTGGGGATTTGATAATTATTAGTTTATCAAGTGTTGTAAATTTGGTATTTGTTGTTATTGACCGACTAGTAGTTTCTAACCAATAAGAATGCATTATTGGTTAGGCAATGTATGTGATTGATAAGTATTGTTGGCCAATTTCTACCCCCAAGTTTGCACTTTTAAAATTTGGCCAAGTATAGTACTTAGTTTTTCTTTATAATAAATTTTATTTGACAAATCCTACAAAAAATGCAAGTATTTTCCTTTCAGAGAGTTCATTTGTGTCTTTGTTAAGCCTATGTTGAATTTCTTCAAGGTTTTTTTTAAAGCATTTGTTGAATTCTTTCAAACTTTTTGTTCAAAGATTTTTTCCTATATTTCTTTTGGAATTTTCATTTTCAAATTTATTGAAAGATAAATATCCAAAAACGTTACCCTATGCATTTTCTCTAAAATATATCTTTTCAAATCTGAAGGGTACTCTTCAAATTTTATAAAGGGTATTTTTCCTTCGAAATGGTTCAATTCAACTTTTTTGAAGGAATTATTGCAGTTAAAGTGACCTTTTCAAAAATTCCAAAGGGTAAATTTCAAAAGTCTAAAGGGTACATTTCAAAAGTTTGAAGGGCACTTTAGTTGTTTTGAGGGGTGGTTTTCAACTTTTTCGAAGCACTCTTTTAAGCCAAAAGGACCCTTGTAGCTTTTCTGAAGGGTATGTTGCAAACTTTTTGAAGGGACAATCTAAGCATAAATGGACACTTAGAAATCTTCTAAAGGACTATTTCAATTTTTTGAAAGGCCAAATAGAAAGTTTGATGGAATTATTTCAAAGAAATTGTTTGAAGAATTCTTTCATAAAACTTGAAAATGTGATAAGCTCCATTTCTCTCAAACATTTTGTCTAATACAAATAGAGCTATCAAAGACACAAATTCTTTTAGAAAGATTGTCTGATGAATTCTTGTGGGAAAATTACCCACAAGAAAGGGTCAAAAAAAAAATTCTAAGGAAATCGCTGAAAGGTGACAGCCCATAGAATGTCAATTTCAAACTATAAGAAATAGCCATTGCTATTCAAAAGACTTGGCAAGAACATGAGAGAAGACAAAGCAAGAAAAATGGATAGGTTTATGGTTTGAGCTATTACTTCCATGATATCGATAGATATAGGTGTCTAGAGGATAAATAGTAGTTAAAAAGATCATTTTCTAACTACCATCATGATTTCTAGTAGTGTGATGTGTCACCTTTTCTATTTTTAGTTTCAAACTCTCATAGATGATCTTCGATACAAGTAGTTTATTATGCCACTCCTAAAGGTTTTATGCCACTTTCCACCATTCTTATGACTTGTTTTGGATAAGAAAGACTCTTGACATGGCATGGCTCACTCACCCATCTCTCTCATGGTTATGTGACTATCTTTCATGTCAATGACACATGTATTTGTGCCTCTTCACCTTATCTTCTCTCTCTCTCTCTCTTCCCCAAATTTCTATAAATTGAACCATTTTGGCCATTATAGATAACCACATTTTTAGTATGCTGAAACCTTGATGAAATGACATTGCACTTTGCCTTTGGACATTGAATAAAAGACCAATTCTGAGTTGTAAACTTCTATCTGAGTATGTGAGTGATGTATAGTGGAGCCAAGTGATAGCATCATCCTTAATACCATTATTCTTCATGTTTGAACAAAGGTTTTGATGTTAACAGGTCATGTGAAGTGTTTTAAATGCATTGAAATCTTTTTCAAGTATGCAATTATATCTATGGTGTGAAATATACCCCTTAGGTCAATCATTTTGTTGATTGTCTCAGGCACATTACCTTCACATTGAAATACTATGTTAGTATCTTTCAATGCATGGAATTAGTCTTGGAAAACATTGTTATTTAGTAGAAGAGTGAGAGTCAATGGTATAAATTCCTAGTGGATCACCTATTTAGCATAGTTTTTTTATGGTTTATGTAAACTCTTGAATCTTTTCATGAACAAGCATTAGATTAGGCGATAGACACTTAGAGAAGAATTCAGGGAGCTATCCATTTTCAATCCTAGATACTCATCTCTCTTACAAGTTACAAAAAAATTGAGGGATGAATCAATGTTAAATCAAATTGAATGAGATTCATGTAATGTCCTAGGGTGCACAATTTGATGACAACAGTTATAGCACACCTAGTGGGATAAGGTCCAAATAGTGAGAAGATTATTGGTATATCTTCTCTCTTATCAAATTTTGGAAGCATCCAAGCAAAAAACAATGGTGAATCCAAATGAATTTCTAGTTTTAAGCAGCCCAAGTATCTATTGATGAAGATTTTGATTGATTCTTATCTTTTCATGTGAATTATGAAGTTGATATGGATAGATATGAGGGGAATACTTACCATACACCTCCCTATCAACCTTTTCATGACCCTTTATACCCTTCTCAATATCCCTATCAATAATACCATTCCCCTATGAGTCATAGTAGTCCTATGGTCAACCTAGTTCCTTTCCAAATGAGTATGTTGTTATTGACCAAACATATGACCCATATTCCTCTCAGTCTTGTCATGATGAGTTAAGAAACACCATTAGTTGGGAGGAAAAATATGAAGCTTTCAAAACCTTGTTTGAATAAGTTAAATAACCCAGTCACTTTGTCTAAGCTTACTAGACCTCTCATTCTCAAAATGTGTGGATAGTTGTGCCAAAGTTTCTAGAATTGGATAAGCATATGAGTGTCCTAGATAAGTGTTGTGATGAAACTCTTGGTGGTCTTATGGATTGGTTAAGGGTTTTAGTTAGGTTGTTGATGAACATGTGGGGGTATGTTGAAGAAGAGAATTAATATGCCATTAGCAAAGGATTGTCTATGGTAAGAAAGGCTTTTCAATGGTAGATTGATAGGTTAGAGAAATGGGAAACTCAATAGCCTATGGAATAAGTTGTAGCTGTAAAAGAATCTACAAAAAACTATGAAGAGACTCAATAAGATTAACATGATTATGAAATCTTGTATGAAAAAGATATCCTTCCTATTTCTCATCCTATTTTACCTATCCCTCAAGAGCCCATTCAATAGGTTTCACCCATCTCCATGCCCACCCATGACCACCACACTCCATCCCCAACCCATAGACCTAAAAATATCTCTTCCACCATCCCTCTCCTTGAAGAAAAAACTATTTAAGGAAAGCATCAAAGGAGGAACAAATTTAGTTTGTAATAAAGTAAGTGGATGACACAAGAGATGAGGAAGAAGAATTTATCATTAGAAATCCACTTGGGGATATCAAGCATAACTCACCCTTCTTGAACCAAGAGAAAGAATACTCCATGTCTGGTCTTGAAGTTGTAGATAACCATCTCAAGCATGAAGTGGAGTGCACTATGAAGGATGAAGGTCAAGTCACTCCTCAAGAATTTTCAATCTTGAAAGAGTCTCATGAAACCAAGGTAGAAGATATAGTTCTTGGAGATGAGTCCATACCTCTATCTGATTTTGACCCACCCATAAATGTATTAGAACATGAAGAAAATCATCTTGATGACCTCATATGTCAAGAAGAGAAATCCAATCTCATCAATAATATCATTGAAAATAAGAAGGGAATACTTATTGCATCACCCTTTTAGGTCAAAGTTGAATAATATTATGAGAAACTTGAATTTGTTGAGATATAAGAGAAGTTAATTTCTATGACTAATCTATTTGGAGATACTTATTTCTTATCAAGCACCATGAAGAAGATAAAGGATTTGATGCCAAAGATCAAGAGGTTGTATGCCTCATTCATCACTCTATGTCATGAAGCCTAGAAGGTTTCAAGATACCCCTTTGATCCAAGAGGAAGTGTTCATATTAGGTTTGTTATTATTTGAGTATGTTTATTTTAGTTTGTCTTGTGTTTCCTAAGTGCTTCACAACATGTGTGTGTTTCCTTTCCTTTGTTTGGTGTGTGTTTTTTTGCTTTTATGTGTGTGAGTCAACCAACTTATGTTCTTTGATTCAAAGGTCTAATCAAGTCAATTTGAGTTCTCATATGCATGACTCTGTTCCCAATGGAGGTGTAAGACAATTGGTTTTAGGCATAGCAGGCACACCATACCCAAAAATCACCAAGAATGTTGGCTAATTTCCACCCCCAGGTTTTCACCTTTCAAATTTGGCCAAGTTAAATACTTATTTTTTATTTAGAATAAATGTTCTTTGATAAAACCTAAAAAAAATGCAAGTCTTTTCCTTTCAATTTTTTTTTTGTGTCTTTAAAGTCTAAGCATGTATTGAATTCCTTCAAGGTTTTGTTTTAAGACTTTGCCAAATTCTTTTGGACTTTTTATTCGTATCTTTTTCCTATATTTCTTTCAGAATTTTCATTTTCAACTTTTCCAAAGGATAAGTCTCCAAAAAATTTACCCTACACATTTTCTCTAAAAGATATCTTTTCAAATCTGAAGGGTACTCTACAAATTTTATGAAGGGTATTTTTCCTTTCAAATGGTCCAATTCAACTTTATCAAAAGAATTCTTATGGAGAAGGTGCCCTTTTAAAAAAGTCTAAAGGGTACATTTCAAAAGTCTAAAGGGCACTTTAGTTTCTATGATGGGTAGTTTTCAAAATTTTCAAAGGACTCTTTCAAGCCCAAAGGATCCTTACAGCTTTTTCAAAGGGTATGTTGAAACTTTTTTGAAGGGACATTCTAAGGCTAAATGGACACTTTCAAATCTTATGAAGGAGAATTTCTATTTTTTGAAGGGTCAAATAGAAAGTTTGAAGGAATTATTTTAGATAAATTATTTGAATAATTATTTCAAAAAAATTGAAAAGGTGATAAGGTCCATTTATTTTATATATTTTATCCGAAACAAATAGAGCTCTCAAAGACAATTTTTTTCAAAGAGATTATCTGATGAATTCTTGCAGGAAAATTTCTTGCAAGAAAGGGTCAAGATAAAAAATATAAAAGAAATACCCAAAATGTGACAACCTAAATAATGTCAAGTTTAAACTACAATAAATAGCCATTTCTATTCAATAGACTTGGTGAGAACATGAGAGCAGACAAAGCAAGCAAAATGGAAAATTTGATAGTTTGAGTCATTACTTCCATGAGATCAATAAATGCACATGTCCAGAGGATAACTAGTAGTTAGAAAGAGCATTTTATAACTACCATCATGAGTTATAGTAGTGTGATGTGTGAGCTTTTCTATTTTTAGTTTTGAACTCTCATGGATGATCTTTGATAGAAGTAGTTTCATGTCCCACTCCTAAAGATTTGATGTCACTTACCACCTTTCTCATGACTTGTTTTGTAAAATTAAGACTCTTGACTTAGCATGTCTCACTCATCCATCTCTCTCATGGATTTATAACTGACTTTCATGTTAATGACACATGTCCTTGTGCCTCTTTAGCTTATCTTGTCTCTCTCTTCCCCAAAGTTTTATAAATTGAGCCATTTCAACCATTGTAGATAACAAAATTTTTTGGTATGGTGAAGCCCTACTGAAATGACATTACAATTTGCTTTTGGAAATTGAATACAAGACCAAAATTGAGTTGTAAACTTCTGTCTAAATATGTGAGTGATGTATAGTGGAACCAATTGATATCATCATTCTTACTCCATTTATCCTTCATGTTTGAATAAAGGTTTTGATGTTAACATGTCATGTGAAGTGCGTTAAATCCATTGAAATATATTTCAAGTATGTAATTGTATCTATGGTGTGAAATCTACCCCTTAGGTCGATCATTTTATTGATTGTCTCAAGAACTTTACCTTTACATTAAAACACTATGTTAGTGTCTTTCATTACATGGAATTAGTCTTGGAAAACATTGTTATTTATTAGAAGTGTGAGAGTCGGTGGAATAAATTCCTAGTGGATCACCTCTTTAGCATAGTTTTTTTCTATTTTATGCAAACTCTTAACTCTTTTCATGAACAAGCATTAGATTAGGTTATAGACACTTAGAGAAGAATTCAGGGAGCTAGCCCTTTCCAATCCTAGAGACTCATCTCTCTTACAAGTTCCCACAACTTGAGGGATGATTCAATGTTGCATCAAATTGAAGGAACTTCATATAATTCCCTAGGGTGCACAGTTTGGTGAAAATAGGTACATTGGTTTATGCTTGTTGTTGTATAACATTTTTTTATCACCTATTGAGGTGGTATAATGTTTTACACTTCTTGTGGTGGTAAGTTGGTCTATTATCAGATAGTTTCCCTATTATACATTCAAGGAAGTAGCTAGTTAGAGAGTAGAGGCTATTTTTTTTATTTTTATAAATAGGTATACCTATTACCTATTATTATAATATACTCATGGCACTATTCAAAGGAACCTATTGTGTATTTCTTGGTGGTAAATTAGACACACTTTGGATTAAATTAGAATGCACTTGCATGTTATCTAACAAATTTTGAGTAAGGTATTACATTTGAGAATCATTATCTTTCATCAAAATATGGGAATTATACATATCACCAACTAACATGCTTTGGCTAAAAGGGTCTAAATTTTGGCTAGTGTATCATGAGGCATCCATTTGTTTCCTTGTTAATGGAGCTATCTCAATAAGTGGTGTGTTAGAAACAACCCTTACATTGAGGTTATGATCTAGGTTGAGATAGGTTTAGTATGCTTCTTTTACATATTCCATTTATTTCTTCATAATACCTTTTGCTTTTATAATCATGTTTTGGTCTTATTATAGAATTTAGACTAGAGCTTGACTATAACTAGTTGATTCCTATTCAAAGTGTTGAATATGAGATGAATTACTATAATTTATAGTCAAACTAGTTACAATTTAATGTGGGAAGTGTTAGTTCCCAAAATTACACTAAATTAATTGGGCCCTTATCAGGTATAAATGCCTAAGTCCTCATCCCATGTCCTATTTTCAAGTGTTCATGAAAGGTCAAGTTCATGTTAAATTGGCTAAATGTTAATTCACTATTTACTTAGCATTTTATAAAGGTCTATTTTCTTTGGGCATTTTTCCCATGTAAAAATTATAAAGGTATATTTCCTTTGAGCATTTTTCCCATGTAAAAGTTCTAAAGGTATATTTTCTTCAATCATTTTTGCTCCACAAAAAGTCTGAGAAAATTCTCTGTTTCAGCCAAAGTGTTAGAAAAAATACCAAAGATTTATTTGTTTCAAACATTTTGTCTATGGTAAAAAACTTTAAGGCTTATTTTTTTTGGACATTTTGTCTACTACAAAAATTTTTAAATCCAAACTCTTATAGGTATTTTGTTCACACAAGTCTGATATTGTAATATTTTAGGAAAAATGTTAAGTTTGATTGTTTTGGGAAAAATTTAAAGGTCAGTTGCTTTAGGGAAATTTTTTCAAACAAAATGTATGAAATAATTGTCTTAACCAAATTTCCATAGAACAAAAGTCCCAAAGAAATATTATAGAGCAAAATTCCCAAGGACCCAAAGGCCTAATGAAAATAGTGATGCCATAAACAAAAGGCCCAAAATAAAAATACCAAAGACAAGAATGCCAAAGACCAAAGGATAAATGTAAATAGGAATTCCAAAGATAAAAGTCTCAAAAAAATTATCCTGAAAGCTAAGTTACTATGGGGTAGAAGGCCCGATGGGCAAAGTCTTGAAGAAATTTTCCCAAATTATATAAGTGTGATGGTCTCATGGACATCGATGATAGGTGCATGGATATCAATTTTAAGCCATGGTAAATAGATGTTGGGATTCAAATATTCTGAGATGGTCATGTGAGAATCAAATTTAGGCCATGTGAAGTAGT
Organism: Torreya grandis; assembly: GCA_037957365.1. Taxonomy (NCBI): domain Eukaryota; kingdom Viridiplantae; phylum Streptophyta; class Pinopsida; order Cupressales; family Taxaceae; genus Torreya; species Torreya grandis. The sequence continues at coordinate 1,469,382 of JARHVA010004651.1, forward strand.
CATTTGAGTTAAAATAGAGGTAGATATATGGTTCATGTTTTATTGAGTGAGGATGATCTAATGGCAAAAGAGGATTAAAAAAGTCAAAGACCCTATAAGATAACATGAGACTGACAAGTGTCAAAATCTCAAGAAAGCATCAACATATTCGATGGTGAGCAGAATAGGTCAAAATTTAAAGAAGCATAAGGTACCACAATGTAGCATGGTGGTGTTCAAAGAAATAGAGACTATTTTCAACATACAAAAGAAGCATGTGGGGCTACCAAGTGGCACATACTTCGGGCCAAGTAAAGGTAGTGTCCAATAACATTCCACCCCTCAGAGCATGATTTGATGGAGTACATTTTCTTTCCCTAACTAGATCTAATGGTGTGAGTTGAAATGGAATGTTTAAAGGGCTAAGATTACATGAGAAATTAACAAATGTCTATATTAGAACCAATTAATTGAATTATTCACTCTTAGACCCCATGAATTCCTAGTTGGATCTGATGTGGCATGTTAAATGTTAGTATGTGGTAATCTTTGGTTTAAAATCTAAAATTAATAGTTCTTTTATGGATGTGAAATGATTCAAATAATATAAGAAGATCTATGGGCCACCCTAAATCATATTTTCCAAATTTTTATGGATAATTTTCTATTTCTACCATAGCTAGAGATTTCTAATTATAATCATCACAAGGTAATGGGTTTTCTTTGGAATGTATAAGGGAAGGTAATTGCCTAGAAGATTCTAGATTTGCCATCAATTAATCGAAAATAATCTCTAGGCAGTTGTACATAATGATAAAATCTATTTGGCTCCTCAAATGATTTTTTCTCCCTCCAGATCATGCAAAAGGGTATCTTTAGTCAAAATATCAAAGGATTGTTACAAATCTTCATCATTCCTTGAAAATGAAGTTGTAACAATGATTATTTTATTGTAAGTGGATGAGGATCTCAAGCATGGAAAATGGCATATTATAGTTTGAAGTATCTTTATGGACTTGAAGTCTTGTTCTATAATTTTACAAATTACAACCCATAGTCCTAAATTTGAAAATGTATAAAATAGAGGGCTTATCCTCTATTCAAATAGGAAGTGGAATTTTTGGGTCTTTGTTTTCTTTCTAAGTATAGGCTCTTCAAAATTTTGGAATCACTACTATGTGTATTTTTCCTCTCTTGAAAAGGTGGTTACATCTATATAGCCATTAGCAAGCTCTAAGAGCATGTTTATATGTCTCTCCTATCCAACATGGATAAAATCCACCATGATTATCCCCATGGTATAATTTTGGAACACTTAGGTGTGTAATATTTTCTTGAAAATTTAATGAAAAGGTTTTGGGTTCTCTATTAACTTTTGTTGATGAAGTGTAGTAATATGTTTTGCAAATGTTGTTAACTAGACATTTGGGTTTATGTTCATAACTAGTTGTCATTTTGATCATAGATTTTGATTATAAACCATTTATACATTATTTTAGGATATGTTATTGAATAACTTGTTAGGGCACCCTAGGTTTATGTATTTGATAGGAAAAAACATGCGAGATTCTAGTTTTAGTGTATGTTCTAGGATTTCAAGGATAACTTGCGTATGTGCATTTTATTGGTACCAATAAGTGCAAATTACTCCTGGTAGCTCCATCATCTTGCATTTAACCTTTTTTCATCTTATCAATAAGTGATTTCATGTATGTTGAAATAATCCCTACTGATTGAAAGCCACTAGCACACTACCCTCCCCTTTTATATAATCATTTAACTCATCTTACCCTATCATATCATATAAGTAATACACCCTTTTCATATCTTAAGTGTTATTTACAAGTAGATGCATAATATATTACCTACTTAACATGTGTCTTCATTTTATGATTTAAATCCTAGAATTGCATTCTTTTATTCAACCCCTTTGTTGTTGAAAATCATTTAGAATGAAGGTTGCAATCATTTTCAAATTTGTCTTTAGTAGCTTGTATATGACATAATGCAATTTTCCATGCTATGTGACAACCCTTCCCAGGTGGAGTGAATGAGTTTGGTTTTGCCCTGGTCATATCTATGCATTTTTTATGTTGAAAATCCCAATGGAGGTTGAATTATAGAATCTCTCCATGTGAGAAAGCTACCCCATGGTCCTCCCACCTTGTTTTGGGTATAGACAAAATTAGTAGGGAGCTGACCATACCCTTTATTGGTGCCTCTCAATCATTTTATACATTATATCTAATCTTGATGCCAAACCCTTCATTGGATACAATGACATACTAATGGGATTTTCATCATTGGTTTCATTTTATGTCAAGTGTGCAAGGCCGAGTGTATGAGGTGTACAATGGGAACCAACACTCAACTATTACCATTTCCATGGATAATTCTTGTCACCCATGCTGCTAGGGATTCTTACAAAGAGCTATAATTATTTCAAGTTTGAATGTTATCTAATTATTATTTACTATATTTAGACTATTTTTAACATCAATGATACATTAATCCATTGGGGAGGTGTTAGGAACTGAGAGATTTGATAATTTGACATCTACTAAATTTGTTGTAAAGAGCTAGAATTTTTTCATGTTTTGAGGTGGTTTTCACTATTTGAACATGAATCTAAAAGTTTCATTATCTTTAGTTTCATACATCATCACTAACCAGTAATATATGGTTATAGTATGTATCACTACAAGTTTTTAAATGGTTATATTCGAGAAGTTTGCTTCTAGTAATGACTCCAAAAAATCATTTGGTTTGAAATAAAAATTAGTACCTACTTCAAATATCTTTAGCTTTAAGAGTTATTTTTCTTGTGAAGATGGAGGACTGAGGTCATCTTTCAAAGGTGACTCATCTAAGAAACTTGTTTCACCCTTAAGTGTTCATCATAAAAGAAGCAGACAAGTTTGGAGGCCTATTGAAAAACATAATGCAACTACAAAGAAATGTTTGGGCTATCAAGATTCTAGTAAGTCTAAACTTTTATTTGTTGAACTTCCTATTTCTATAGATTGTCATAGTTATTTTAAATATTTAGAATCACAAAGTCTAATTTATTATCTATCTCCTTCTTAACTAGCTAAATCCCCTCTTAAGTTTGATCCTATAAGTCTACCTCATTCACCCATTTTGGCCATTTTAGCCCACATACAAATATTTTCCTAGTTTAAATAGATGAACAAGGTTATAATTGATAAATGGATCAAGTGGATTTTAGGTAGGCTCAACATTACAAGTGAAGGGATCCAAGTAGGGTTTCATGGTACAAACCAGTTATAGGAACAGATCCAAAAAAGGCCTAAGTTTGAAATTTTCCAATTTTTGGATAAGTATTACATCCATTTTTCCTTCAAAGGAAGTGTTACACAAAAAGCCCACAATAAATGTACAAGGCTTAATTATTTTGAGATATTTTTCCCACTTTATTTGGCTAAGTGTTGGAATTCTTTTGGGAGTTATGTTTAGGACTTCTTGTTTAAGTGTTGGGAATTTTTTTTAATATTTTATCCAAAAAAAATTTCTTGAAGGGTCATTTCTTAAAAGAGGGTCCTTTATAGAAGTTCTTAAGGGTAATTTTAAATCCAAGTGTCTTCAACACTTTTCTCGAAGGATCTATCTTTGAGAAAGTGCCCTAAGCAATTTCCCCAAAGGATATCTTTTTTAAGAAAAGTGTCCCCAACACTATTCTTGAAGGGTCTTTTATTGAGAAAATGGTCCACTTTAAAAATTCCTAAGGATATGTTTCTAAATAAAATGGTACACTTTGAGGTTTCCAAAGGGTACTTTTCTTTTAGAAAGGGCATTTTTGAAAGTTTTGAAGGGTACTTTTCATAAGGTGAAGGAATATTTTAAAGGGCTGAAGAGCAATTCTAGGATGAAATTCCTTTGAGAAAATTGTTAGGGACATTATTATTGAATGCAATATTCTTTCAGAAAAAATGTCTCAGGTAAAAGATAAGGGTTTTTTTTTTAGATAAAATTATCCAAACAATTTTCCCAAAGGGACCTCATACAGAAAAATGTCCCAAACACTTTTTCAGAGGGAAATTATTATATTCCAAAAGGTCTAGTACAATTCTTTTGAGGGATCTTTTCTTTTATGAGAATGACTAAGGAAAAGCCCTGAAGGGTATGTTTCTCAAGAAAATGGTCCATTTCAAGGTTTCTAAAAATTACTTTTACTTTAGAGGGAAATTTTATAAGTTTTGAAGGGCACTTTTCTAATGGAAAAGGACCAAGTCAAGAATTATTTTAGACATTGTTCAAGGAAGAAATAAGGCAAATAAATTCCTTCGAAAAAAGTGTTTTACATAAAACCCAAAAGAATTTTCCAACAAAAGGTCCAAAAATAATAGCCTACAAGATTTGTGGTCCAAAATGGCCCCACATATGTCAAATTCAATCCCTTAAAAATGAACATTGAAATTCAAATATATTAATACAGATGTGCAAATGTCAAGTTTGGACCTTAAGAAATAGTTGTTTAGATTTGAAATCTAAAGATGTTCACATGAATTTCAAAGTAGAACTCAAGAAAAAATCTATCTATGGTATAGATCTCATGGTCAAAATTTGATTGAGAATCTAGATTTAATGGAGAAGAAGTAAAGATAGGATGATAAGCCTATATTAGATCAACAATGCACATTCAATCATAGATTTTAGATTTGATGGTATGAGTAGGGGTTAAAGAGTCAAGGATCTAAGTCAGTTTTCAATGACCAATCAAAACAAAGGAGAGCCCAAATGTCTTCAGTAGAGGTCAAAAGGTTAGTTTTTGACCAAGGTAAATAAGCATGATGGAGTTGAGCTTGAGAACATTTTGGTTCAATCTAGAAACAAATATTTTAGGATCAAAAAACACCATTGGGGACCTATAGAGGTAGACACAAACTTCAACGACCATCATGAAAGCTAGGTACATGAAAATGAACTTTCTCCCCACTTGGGAATGCATCAACAAATCATTCATGAGCTATTTCACATCTATACAAAGTGAAAACAACTTGATCCCACTATTTCATCCACCATGAAGTATCACAAAGGATATATCATAATTATGCAATGGACAAAAGTGACCTAGATCAATCAAGAGGAGTTTGAGTGAGCTTGATTCATGGAAGTAGTTGTAATAACTTTTAAAATAGATTTTAACTCATTTGTTTCCCTTTTTTAGCACCAAAATCCCTCTCTCTTGCTTCCATTATACTATAAGTATAGCCTTCAAGCTATTTTTTTGCATCCCTCAAGATGGTATGACTAAAATCTATCATAATTATATTTGACACCTATTAGAGTAGTGAATAGAGTATTTTGTAGTCATTTTGCTCATCTATTTTTGTTTAATGTGAATCTATGAATGTTATCTTCATTTTATAAGTCGAAACTCAACCTAGGTGATATAAATCTTCTTTATTGTTTATATAGTGTGTTTTAGCATTGATCTCTCAAAGATATAGTGGACAACCAAACTTAAGTGTCTTTAACCAGACCTCATTTTCATTACTCCCTAGTTTGAGTGCATCAAATAGACCTCTATACAAAATATAATTACATAGAAATCATAATAAGCATTGCTTTTTTCTCTTTCATGATTCATTAGTGTGTTAAGGAGTCCAATATTAAAATTGGATATGATCAGTTCTTGGTGAATCACCACAACTTAGAATAGATTTTACTTTTATTAAAACTTCTTTCCCCTTTTCACCATAACTAGTCTTAGATTTAGAAGTAAAGGTCTAAATCATATAATGTGAGCTAGCCTCATGAAAAATTCTAGAGGTCTAATCTAGATATATATAACCCCCAATATTGGACCATTCCTATGTTAGTATAGGTTAAAAAGTATGATTTGAACTTTCTTCCTTTTATCTAGGGTATAATCTAGATAACTAACAACCCCCTCACATCCATTTTCCATTTATTCCTAAACCTACCACTGAACCAATCATGAGGAATAGGGATAAAGATGAAAATAAGTGTCTTGCATTTAGAATTTCCATAGTGAGGCCTATTAATTTTGATGACTCAAAGGTTATCCTAATGAAGTCCTAAGTGAAGTAAGGAAATGCATTCCAAAATTCCAAGGAAACAATGTAGTGAGTGGTGATCAACACTTGAGGGCTTTTCACAATATTATTAAAGATTATGAGGTTGATCATGAGGATGTGTGCATTAAGTTATTTATGCACATGCTAGAGAAAGATACACCATAGTGGTTCAATTCCCTTCCACATGGATGCATTGATTCATGAGAATAAATGAGGAATGTTTTTAGAATTTAGTATGGTGATAGTGTTGATCTGAAGTTCCTTTTGGTTGAATTTGAAAACATAAATAAGAACCCCAATGAGTGTGTTCAGGATTTTAATACATGGTTCAAAAAAGTTATGATGTGGCTACCCAATAACATCAGACTTAGTGATATAACATGCATGGTAAAATATTGTGATTCTTTTGACAAGAAGGTTGCATACTACTTGAGGGACAAAGCTCCCATGACCCTGTAGTTAGCATTCAATATGGCCATCGATATTGAGAGTAACATAAAGGTTGTGGGTAGACCCATGAATAAGTATGAACATGTTAATTTGGAAAGCAAATAGTCCACTAAGGATGCAAACCTTGAAGAGACTATTAAGACTTTGGCCTCCACTATCAAAGATATGTCCTAAAAGCTAGCCAAAGCTAAGAAGGGGCTTCCTCATTATTCTAAAAGTCATGAGAGAGATATAGATTTAAATCAATCATAGAATTATAATACACATGATGATAAAAATCAAAATAGATGGGATATAAAAAGGGTTCTTGATCCATTGAATGCTAAGATAAATGTTATAAATTTTGATTTTGACATTGATTAGTGTGACAAGTGGTTCCTTCCACATCTCATATGTGATACTATTGAACCAAGTGATGGAGATGTAGATGATATTGAGTTAACATTTGATGGTGAAGATGATATTATGATGTTTAATTATCAATACTCCCTAGGCATTTTTTTTACCTCCATGGAAAAGATGAATTCTACTATTGCTTATTAGTTTTGAAGTGTGGTCAAGAAGGTCTTGACGTATGAATTTGTTTGTGATGATAGTATGACTCAAGCGTATGAGTTACCCAATCATGATACAATTAAAGATGCAAAGTGTGACTTAACTGAAGTGTTGCACAAGAATTTGGAATTGGGTAACCTTGTTAGGAATTTAAATGTTGTTAATCAATTAGTTGTTCTTGATGTTGGGTTTGAAAATAAAGGTGTTATTTGGACTTCTTTCAATTAGTAATTCGAGTGTATGTATGACATTGTTGATCTTGGTGTACTCTTGTTTGGTACTTACCTGATTACAGCTAAGAAATAAGTTTATTTACAATTACTAAAGGAGCACAAAAATATTTTGGCTTAGTCTTATCCAAATTTGAGATCATATAGGAAGGATTTGTTTTAACTTATCATCCTATCAAAGCTTGGCAGTACTACCTTCAAGAAAGTGAATAAATTTGTTTACTTCATCTTAGCCACCAAGCTACTAGAAACATTAAAGAGATTAAGGAATGGCATAATTATAGAGCCATCATTTAATGGAAAATATATGAAACATATCCTTAACTGAGCCCATGATTGTGTATATATTGTATAGTGTTTTGTTGCTTTGTTGTTTCATTGCTTTATCACCCCTCTACTTTGGGCCTTGCTTTTATAGTTCCCTTCATCATTTTTATTATGTGTTTATTTTTAGATCATCTTGATATATTTTTGTTAGTCTTCCATTATTTTGTTGACCCTTCATGTGTGTTTATTAGTAATTTTCTAAGTTTTGACTTAATGGTCCATTGGATTGACACCTAATCTTATGTTTTGGGGTTATTTAAACACCCAAAACGGGTATGCATCCTTAGGTGAGAGCTAGTGTTAGTGTCCAAAATTGCACTAAAGTAATTGGGCTCTTATCAATTCTAAATGCCTAAGTCCTTAGACCAAGTCCTATTTTAAAATGTTAATGAAAGGTCAAGTTTCATGTTAAATTGGTTAAGTATTAATTTGGTCTTTACTTAGCATATGTTCAAGGTCAATTTCCTTCAAGAATTTTTCCTATCCAAAAGTTATGAAGGTATATTTCCTTCAAGAATTTTATCCATGTAAAAGATTTGAATATATATTTCCTTTGGTCATTTTACCTATGCAAAAAGTATGATAAAATTCTATGTTTTAGCCAAAGTGTCACAAAAAAATCCTAAAGACCTATTTGTTTTAAACATTTTATCTACAAAAAAATCTTGAAGGCTTATTTATGTTAGATATTTTATTTGCTACAAAAACTTTTAAGGACAAATTATTGTAGGTATTTTATTCACACAAAATTCTTGATAAAATTACAATATTTTAGGAAAAAATTAAGGTTGATTGCTTCAGTTAAAATTTAAAGCTTAGTTGCTTTAGGAAAATTGTTTTGGATAAAATATAAAAAATAATTATCTTGACCAAATTTTTATGAAAAAATTCCCAAATAAATGTTGGGGAATAAAAGACCTGAGGACCCAAAGGCTGAATGAAAATAGTGATGCCTAAAATAAAAATCCTAAAACAAAAATGTTGAAGATAAGAATGTTGAATATCAAAGGCTAAATGAAAATAGGAATGTCAAAGATAAAAGGCCTAAAACAATTATCCCAAAATCCAAGTTGCTATAGAGTACAAGGCCTAATGAGAAAAGTCTAAAATAAATTTGCTCAAATTACATAAGTGTGATGGTCTCATGAACGTTGATGACAAGTAAATAGATGTCAATTTTAAGCCATGGTAAATATCCATTGGGATTCAAATATTCTAAGATGGTCATGTGAGCATCAAATTTAGGCTCCATGAGGTAGCCATTTGAGTTCAAATGGAGACAGATCTATGACTCACATTTTCTTTGGGAAAGATGATCCAACATCAATTAAGGATTATAAAATTCAAAGACCCTACAAGAGAATGTGAGATCAACAAGTGTTAAGATCTCAAGAAAGTAATAATAGATCTAAAGGTGAATAAAATAGATCAAAAGGTCAAGAATCATAAGGTGTCACCACATAGTGTGATGGCACTCAAAATAATAGATAATTTTTACAAAGTATACAAAAATCCTATGGGGCTACCAAGTGGTACATCCTTGAGGCTATGTATAGGTAGTGTCCAATAACACTCCACCCTTCAGATCATGATCTTATAGAGCATATTTTCTCACCCCAGATATATATGATGGTGCAAGTTGAGATGGAATTTTTAAAGGGCTTAGATTACATGAAAAAGTGACAAGTGTAAATATTGGAGTTAATTAATCAACTTAGTCACTCTTAGACTCCAAAAATGCCTAGTTGGATCTGATGTGGCTTGCTAAATGTTACTATGTGGTATGTTTGGGTTTAAAAGTTAAAATTTATAGTTATTTCATGGATGGGAAATGATTCAAAGTATAGAAGAAGATTTATGGGCCATCCCAAAGCATATTTTCTAGATGGTTGTGGATCATTTTCTATCTCTACCATAGCTATATCTTTCCAATTGTAATCATCATAAGGTAATATGATTTCTTTGGTATGCACAAGAGAAGGGTACATATCTAGAAGATTATAGATTTGCCATCTATTAATATAAAAACATCTCCAAGAAGTTGTACATAATGACAAAGTCTATTTGGCTCCCCAAATAATTTTTTTCTCCCTAAAGCTCATGTAAAATGGCATATTCAATTAAAATATCAAAGGCTTGTTGGAAATATTCATCATTATTTACAAAGGCAATTATAACAATGATTATTTCATTTTAAGTGGATGAGGATATCAAGTGTGGTAAAGGGCATATTTTAGCTAGAAGTATCTTGGTGGACTTGAAGGCTTGTTCTGAAATTTTCTAATTTACAACCCATAGTCCCAGATTTGAAAATGTATAAATAGAAGGCTTCTCCTCTTTTGAAAGTGGTGGTGGTGTTTTTGGGTCTTTGTTTTCTCTCTAAGTATAGGCTCTTCAAAATTTTTGGATCACTAATGTGTGTATTTTGTCTTTATTACTAAGGTGGTTGTAGTTTTAAAACCATTAGCAAGATTTGAGAGCATGTTTATATATCTCCCCTATCTAACATGGAGAAAATCCACCATCCGTGTCCCCATGGTAGTATTTTGGAACACTGATGTGTGTAAAATTTTCCTGTAAACTTAATGAAAATTCTTATGGTTATCTATTGATTTATGTTGATGAAGTGCATTATTATGTTTTTTAAATGCTCTTGATTGGACATTTGGGTTTATGCTCATTAATAGTTATCATTTTGAGTATAGATTTAGATTATAAACCCTTTTTGCATTATTTCAAGATATGTTGTTGAATAACTTGTTAGGGCACCCTAGGTTTATGGATTTAATAGGAAAAATCATGTGAGATTATATTTTTAGTCTATGTTCGAGGATTTCAAGGATCATTTAGGTATTTGCATTTTATTAGTACCAATATTTGCAAATTACTCTTGGTAGTTCCATTAGCTTGCATTTAAGTTTTTTACATCTTTGTAATAAGTAATGTCATGTATGTTGAAAGAATACCTACTAATTGAAATCCATTATCACACTACCCTCCCATTTTATATAGTCATCTAACTCATCTTACCCTAGCCTATCATGTAAGTAACACACCCTTTACATATATTAAGTTTTATTTTGTAGTAGATGCATTATATATTTCATACTTATCATGTGTCTACTTTTTTTGCTTTAAATACTAGCATTTTAGTCTTTTATTCATCCCCTTTGTTATTGAAAGTTATTAATAATGAAGGTTATAATCAATTTCAAATATACCTTCAGTAGCTTGTATATGACATAGTGCATTTGTTCATTCTATGTGCAACCCTTCCCAAGTGGAGTGAATGAGTTTGATTGTGCCCTGGTCATATATGTGCCTTCTTTGTGATGAAAATCTCCATGGAGGTTAAATTACATTATATGTCCATGTGAGCAAGTTATCCCATAGGTCCTCTCACCTTGGTTAGTAGGGAGCTGACCATACCCTTTATAGGTACCTCTTAATCATTTTATTCATTTAGTCTAATCTTGATGTCAAACCTTTACCTAGTTATAATGACATATTAGTTTATTTTTCATCATTGGTTATCATTTTTTGTCAATTATGCAAGGTTTAATAAATGAGGTGTATAACTAAGAACCAATAGGAGGTTTAGCAGAAACTTAGCCCCTACTTTGACATCTCTAACTAACACTTCATATTTGTTCTTTAATAAATGATGTTTAAAAAGGTATGGATCATAGCTGGTTTGAATTAGAATTGTAACATAATAGGGCTCTAATTGTTGGTTTTTTTCAATGTGAGGCATCATTTAAGTAGGGTATTGTGCCAATTTCTTTAACTCTTGGCCTAGATAAGGAGGTACAATTACAAAATACTATGATAAAAGAGTCTTTAATTTTCTAAATGTATTAGATGTTATAAGATGGACAAGGATCCATCTCATAAGCTATGTCATCATATGACTCTTGATTAAAACAAAGGCTTGTTCTCATAACTTGGATTATACATGGTTATCATACATGTGTAATGATGCATGTTTAGATACATGGATATGTCAAGTGAAAAAAAAAAGGTTATAAAGGTAATAAATAGCCTATGTGTAATAATAAATTACATTTTTATCTATAAAAGAGGCAAAAGGGGATAAACAACTAAACTAGGCAAAGGTAGAATAAAACAAACATGGTACTAGTTTAACAAAATTATAATAATTTGTCCAAAGGTGGTTATAATCAATAATAAAATTAAAATAAAGGATAAAAATCATATGATACTTAGAAATTAGTTCACTAAGACTCAAATTTTGTTTCATGAGAGACTATTTGGAATAATGGAACTAAGACACTTAAAATTCAACACAATAAACTACAAACAAAATATATGGCAACAACATGGCTCAAAAATATTCTCAACCAAGGTAAGAAAAAAACAACAACCAATAGGTATAGGAAAGGGGTTATTTTAGATAAAATAACAAATCAACCCAAGTAACATAATCTAAACACAAAAGGTATAAAACCTAAACCCAAATTAGATGATTAGTTAAGATTTGCACTTTTAAAGGTTTAATTTTATATTTAATTTGAAAAGACTCAAATGTTTCTAAGGCAAAAGGCCTAGAAAAAAATGGGTAACATAATATCACATTTGAATCAAAGGAAATAAACTAATTGTTTAGAACTTGGTTTGAAAAGTTATAAGATATTAAAACACTTTAGGCAATGTAACAATGCTCCTTCAAAAAAATGTCATGGTAAATGTTTTGGAATATAATATATAAGGTAAGAATTTGGGTTGAAATGGGAAATATAATTACACCCCATTTAAACAAATGACACACAACTTTTTTGGAACAAATATCCAAGGCAAAAAAGTGTGACACAAATGGATAAAATAACAACTCTTAAGATAAAATGTGTGAAACAACATGATGTTTTGGGCTTATTTTAATGTGACAACATAAATAAATAGTTTTAGTCAAAAAATAATCATTTAAATCAAATAAAATATAAGTAACACTAATGGATCATCCTATATCTAAAGCTGACATAGGTGTGTAGAGCTTCTACCAAAGTTTTTACCTATATACCAATGCTTTTGAGGAATTAAATGTTAATCAAAAAATTAAAGTATAGGTGTAGGTAGAGTTTTTACACCACCATATATCTCTCAATAATTTATATTTCATATGAATTTAGAGTGAAGAACACTTCACATTTGGTAATAAGTTACATGGCAAGTAGGGTTTTGACTAAAATCTATAAATTTGGAATATAATAGATGGTCCCAAGTGTGGCTAACACAAGGGCATGATCATGTCAATTTAATCTAAACTACCTATATTGATATGCAATGATATAATACTTTACATAGTGAATATAATAATTTAATTCTCAGTGGAGTCTAATGTCTAACTGTCGCATGGCTCAGGCACCCATTGAGATGGTCAGGATAACTACTCATCATTATCCCATCCAATAGTTTGCCCAATTTATATACCCCAACTTGGAGTGAGGTTGTTATGATGTTAAGAGATGAAACCCCAAGTCAATTCAACCATAAAGAATATGTGCGGAGGTAATGAACTCCTGCCCACAAGCCAGATATATAAACGTAAATAAATGAAAAATACAATACTTTAGAAGTCATTTTTGGGTCACCCAAGTCACTCAAAGCTTGGGGAGAGAATACACGACATTCTTTTTGACATAAATTTTTCAAATAATAGAAATAAATTAAGTTTTTTTTGTTGTCTTCATTTTATTAAGGGGACATGGGAGGGTATACATGCAATATATTCTAATTTACCACAAATAATGAAACTAGTCTAACAAACTATGAAATTTAGCTAATAGTGAACAATAAACACAAAGTGAAAAAATTATTAATATCTCTAATTTATATGTATGTTCTTTTTAATATCACTAAATGAAAGTGTGTTTGCAATTTTGGCCCCTTGGCCTTGTTTTTACTTGTAAAAAACTTTAAGAAAAACTAAAATACAAATACAACTAAGTAGATTTTAAGCACCAGACAAAATATATGTGAGATTTGAACAATGCTTAAGATTCTCTCTTTCCACTTTAGGTCCTAAAAATTTTAGGGAGTTTTCATTCTTAGAATCCCAAAATCAAGTGAGTAGACAATAATTTATTTTGAGATCACAAGTTTTTGTTTTTATCTCAAATAAATCATCACTAATTACAATAGATATTGATGTCGATTCTTGAAATTGACATCATTTTGGTTAAATTATCAATGTTTCTTGCAACCACATAAAAAAAAAATGTGTTTCAAAATAAAAATAGTTAATAAACAAGTTTAAAACTAAAAATTCTCATGACTCTACAAGGAAAAGATTATAAAGGCAATAAATAGGTTGTTAAACACAAGAATAAAAGATAACTTATTAAGAAAAACTATTTTTTGGTGTGTTCCCATATTGCTCTATTTTGACATAAAGATCATTAGTGACCCCTATAATTGGTGATGATTTTCCACAATCATAATTTATCCCTAAAACATTTAAAAAAAACACATGAATTTCAAAGCTAAAACTCTAAAATTGAATATTTAAATGCATATGTTAGAAAAACTAAAGTTAGCATATCAATCTCCTTGGCCATATAGGATGCTAGGTCCCACTGGGTGTGCCATTATTTACCTTAGGTGTTTAAAGAATAAACAATATGTATATTAGTCCCTTCTTAGTCCAAATGAGAAAAAATCAAGAATAACAATACACTAAGACTAAACACTCTTCTCTAAGAACTAGGGAAAACATAACACAATAACCAAGACCATAAAATAGAGATAAAAACAATACAAATTTATTACCTCTTATGTCAAATTTTATTCTTACTTTTTGGCATAAGGATATTCATGCTCAACCTATGATGATTTTAGTCTTCTAGCAAATCTCCTACATAGTGGTATCATCTCTCCAATAGTCACTTGTGGCTTGGTGTGAATCTTTACATGAATTAGCCATTATAGCACTACTCTCAAAAGTCTTCAATAAGGTATTCTAGTAAAATAACCATGCACAAAAAATCTTTTTATCATATGGTGTGTGCACTTATATTTATAACTCAAATAACTAAATCTAACCCTAGGGAGGTTAGGTTAAATTCTAACTTAGGTTGAGTCTAAATTAATCTAGGTTTAGTCAGTCTAACTTTGGGTTGGGTCACGACACTCATGAAATATTGAAACCTATATTTTAGATATTTATGAGGAATGACAACTCACTTTATATATTTGTGAGATGTGGATCATACATTTGGAATAATTAGGAGATAATAAATCACTTTATTATCTTCTTTGACCTTTTGACTTCATATTTGGCTAAAAAAAATCTTTTTTTGTTCAATGAAATTCACTAATTTTGATTTGGAATTTTTATTTAGGAAAGTTAATTAGGATTTGTAATATAATTAGACTTTCTTAGCTATTTTTGGCTTTTGTCAATTATTTCAAATGCTATGAATTAATAGCTTGATTGGCCAAAAGTGTCAAATTACTAGGTCATAATTAGACTAGAGTTAGAATGAAACTAGGTTAGTGATTCATACATGGTAGTACACCGAATAAGCTAGCCTCATCACATTTTTGGGTAATTAAATCCATTACACAAAATAATTTTGGTAATCCAAGTGATTTCTTTGCTTAAAATGTGTCATTTTATATAAATTGAATTGAATCCTAATTTAGGCATGAAAGTGGCCAAAACTAAGTGTCTACTATGTTTTTGATCATTTTATATTTGAAAAATCTCGAACATTAAAATTTAAAAAATTGAAAGAATAAAAAATGGAAAATTACACATTTACATTTAAAACCAGGGTTTTCATTGTATTTTTTATTGAAAACATATTTTTTTACTTGAAGCATTGGTGATTTAGTGATTTTTATGAAGCACTTGAAGATATAAGTTAATTAAACCATGAAATATTGAGGGTGTTCAATCTATAATTTCAAGTGAACATGTATATAAAATAGAACCCATTAAGGGAAAAAAACTTTAATTTTTAATGGTATTTGTAACCCTAAGTAAAAAATAGGTTAGAATCCATAATGGATTCCTAGGCTATAGTGATAAAGGGAACTGAGTCTCCAAGTTATTTACTATGAACTTTAAATAAATCAAATAATTTAGATGGATTATATATTAAATTTACACTTTATTCACTATTTCATGTATGCATGATCAAAAAATAGTGGAGAACATGCATGCCTCTACCAAAACCATAGATAACAAATAGATTTTGAAGTATGGAATGAATATCATGACCCTTGAATTTTAAAAATAGTATAGCATGTATGAATACGTATCATTCGACAATTATAAATTTTTTAATTATATGTAGATGTAAATTTTGATTTTTTTTTTTAATCTTGTAAATGAATATGTATCATGCACCCAAAATATGTGTATTTGTACTTTGTTCTTATGATGTGAGTCCATGTTCATGGCATATGCCCCCATAATGTGTACCAATTATTAATTCTAAACCATTATGAATTCTTTGAAACTATATTTTAAACTCAAAAATGACTTTTTTTCCTTAGAGAGTATTATCTTATGTTTGAAATACCACTAAAATACCTCACTTTTGGGGTGAGGGATGTATCTTGAAAGCCACTCATCTCAAAAAAAAATCAATTGTATCATGTGTATTAATATGTAATCATTGATTAATATATCATATGTGATAATTTATGTCATAATCATAAGACATGTATCATTCAAAACATGTCTATGACATATGATTCAATGCCTAAAGTGTCAAATTCATGTAAATATATCCGTGAAAATCATAGTAGCTATAGTAGAAGCATATGTAATAGATAGTGCACTATATGGATCAAGGCACTCATCAAACTTAACAATCTCAACAATAATATAAACATAAAAAGTGTAATTTCATAAAATAAGGTCAAGGACCATATATAAGGGACACATTCAAATGTCACATAATAAATATTACACATACAAAGCCAAGGGACACATGAAAAAGATTTTAATAATGTAAAAATTAAAGGTACATGTATGAATGCTGAAAAAAACATAGGGACAAAGGCCATAATAAATGGACATGTTCACATTCCACACATATAATAAATTAACTCATAGAGATGTTCAATAAATTTGAACACAAGGGCCAAGATCCATACACAATATACAAGCATAAGTATAATCTTATATGTACAATTAATAACATAAATGGAGGATATAATGAAAATAATTGTCTAAAATATGTGCATGTAATGTGATCATATCCTATCCAATATCATATCCATATGAAAAATTTCATATATAGATGGTATCAAAATATTTTTAAATGATATATAGCTCAATACAATATAGGATTTATAGAATGGTAAACCCTATAAATATTTTAACCTTTGGATAAAATTCCCCCAACATGGCATGGCTTTTAGTTAGAGGGAATTAATTTGTATGTCCTCCATAAAAATCATAAATACAAATGATAACAATGTGTTATATAAAAATATTATGATATCTACCAATCATGATATAGATAATATATCCCAACAATGTAAAATAGATGTATACTCATTATCAGGTCTTGGTTTTGGATTATTATAATATTTTGAATATATTTTATTACACACACTCACACACACACAATTTTGAATTTTACAAATTATAAAAAAAAGAAAGTAACCATGGGTTTCAAAGTAGAATAAATGGAAGAGATTTGAATAATCTGCCCATATGTCGATGTAAAGTATGTACTAAATATGATGTCATGGCCCTATATGATAAATATTATCCCATTATATACGTGAATTTAATTAAAAACCATGTGGTATATAGAATAGATATGTCTTTGAGTGATTACACATCCTCATGTCATTTAAATTTCCATTGTGAAAGTATGTCACATGCATGTATGAGTATTACGGTACACAAAATAAATATTTTTGTGAATAATTAGTATATTTTATAATTGACCTTTGTGTAATATTGAAAAAATAGATATCCTAAGGCTTTTATTTCTAATATTTTTATTTGGATGTTTATAAATACTAATGGACATAATATATACTAGCTCAAGATAGTATTTAAATTGAATTTTGACCATTATAGATTGATATTATCTATGATGGAAAAATCTAGTTTGATCTATTTAAACTATAAAAATAAGATAAATAAAAAAATTGGTAGGATAGGTCATTAGTTTACTATTTAGATATAAAGAGTTAAAATGTGACCCAATTGC